>CAJNDV010036310.1:8781-23008 GCA_905221635.1 Symbiodinium sp. CCMP2456
TGATCGTACATGACGAAAGTGCTGTAAATACCGAGTAAAACGGATGTGCTCTTACGATGGTTTTAAGCAAGTGTAGTTGGTAGGGGGGGGCGCCTACTACTACTACTACTACTACTACTACTACTATTCTAAAACTACTACTACTACTACTACTACTACTACTACTACTACTGCTACTACTACTTACTACTACTACTACTACTACTACTACTACTACTACTACTACCACTACTACACTCCTACGAGGACTACTACTAGTACTACTACTGCGACACTAGTACTACTACTGCGACAACTTCTAGGACCTAAGACATTGCAAGCCTGCACCCTGCACCCTAGAACCCTTAACCCTAGAACCCTCCAAAAACCCAAAGTCTAGCACCCCAAAACCGCCAAACCCTTCAAAACCCTTACAAAACCGTGGAATCCAAACACAGAGCCCTAGACCCTAAACCTTAAGCCCTAAAACCCAAATATTTGCCATACACGTCCTCAACCAACATGAGAGACCACTTCAAACAAAAAAACTATCAGGTATCACGAAGCATGGAACCGCATGGAGTCCTCAGGTTGTAAACCGCTATAAATCCATGTACATTCAAAACCTGAGATACGAGGAATCGGTCCTCTGCCTCCTCCTCCGCCTCAGGTGCGGCGAGCGGCGAACGTCTTTCCAAGCAGGTAGGGTTTTACTTTACTGGGTTGTGCCTGCCAAGCGTCAGTAAGATCTACAGCACTCTGGGTTAGACAGTTAGACAGAACCCTAAACCCTAAACCCTAAACCCTAAACCCTAAAACCTAAACCCGGTTAGACATGCCAACACTGTGAGACCCTTCTATAGAGCCCTCCCGAGTCCGAGACAGATTACCCATAGGCCCCATAGTAGTTCCTTTTTGGGGTTCATATTTAGAATCCTTTAAGCTAATCCCAAACAAGAACGACTATGGGGCCTAGTATGGGTATAGCACCCCTTGATGGGCCTTACAGCACCCCTTATAATCTTGTCGCGACGCTAAACGCAAAACCCAGCACTCGCCCGACAACCCGAAAGCCTAGCAGCTTCAACCCCAAACCCCCAGCGATCCCTTTAGGAACCCTTAAAGGAACACCGAAAACCTTCGAATTCCCTACCGCCACTCCAAGTTGCCTAAACCGCCCTAAACCCTAAACCCTAAACCCTAAACCCTGAACCCTAAACCCTGAACCCTACACGCTGAACCCTACACCCCAGACCCCTGAACCAGGACCCCAAACTCCATAAATGTCCGGTCAAAACTCCGAAATCCCGAAACCCTACACCCCCTTATAGATTCCTTAAAGGTTTAGGGTTTAGGGTTTAGGGTTTAAAAGGAACCACCAAAATCGCTTAAACCTTGAACCCTGAACCCTAACCCAGACCACCGGAAGGATCTAAAAAGTAGATCCCCTAATTTGAGACCCTAACTACCAAAGCGTACTGTATTGGAACCCCCTTTAAGGGATCTACTTTTTGGATCCTTCCGGCGGTGGCGGAAAGAGGGATGTGCTCAACCCTAAGACCTTTTGAATTCCCCCCTCCCCCCCAAAGCCAAGCCTTCGCAGCGCGGAAGGCACAGTCGAGGACCGCCTCAGCTTCCTGCAGCAATCGCTGCCTCGGCGCTGCGACACCCCAAACCCGAAGACCCTAAACCCTAAAACCCTAAACTCTAAGCCCTAAAACCCTAAACCTAAACCCTAAAACCTAAACCCGAAAGCCGAACTGAAGGCTTTTTTGTGCGCTCCTTTGAGGATTTAGCGTTTAGAGATTGTCAAGTGTTCCGATCCCCAAAGGGTCCTATGTATGTACATATAGGGTTTAGGGTTGAGGGTTTCAAGTTCAAGGGCCCGAAACCCTAAACCCTAAACCCTACTCTGTTAAGGGTTCCTATGAGGGATACAGAATGGTTGAGGGCTTATGGCTTACGGTCTAGGGGTTGAGGGTTTAAAGGGGTCGGGTCTAGGGGCGTGGGGTCTAGGGCACAGGTGTCATGAGGTTCAGGGTTGAGGCTTTTAGTGGGCTGCCAAAAGCCTTGGAGTTTAGCGGCTGGTGTTTCCAAGCTGCGTATGGGTGTTCTAGGGATTGAAAAAAACTTGGTCGAATTCGAAACAAGACTTTTAACTGGAGTTGCTTATGCAATAGGTTGTGTTCCCAGAAGTCTAAACCCTAAGCCCTAAACCCCTAAACCCCTAAACCCTAAACCCTAAACCCTGCAAGTTTCACTTATCTGTCTCTCACGCAGGCAGTGCTGGTCATCGACAGACGATCGACTGCAGCTACGAAGGATCAAAAGTGCCACGACCTGCAGGCGCGCAGTTAGTTCGGAGCCATACCCTGCCTCCCATTGTTACTGCCTACTCTGCATTCGGCAAAGCGATCCTCTACAAGCTCGGGCTAGACGGCTTCTGCAAGCTACCGCTCGCATGGTAGCGGAGCCTCTGAAAGAGGTTCCTCAGAAATCAGTCTTGCAACGATCCAGGGAAAGTGGCTCAACGGTGCTGGGGCGTCGTTGAGAAAGATGAGCGGTGAGTCCGAGAAGGCAGGGCCTGGTGTACAACAAGCGCTACACTGCGGCTCCCAGACTCATGGCCGAGCTCACAGGAGCAGCTCGCCGACTTGTGGCGGGCAAGCCGGCGGAAGAGGTGGCGTTCGTTGGTGGTGTCAGAGTTCTTTTGGACTACCTGCGGCGCACGCTCGGCAAACCACAGGTGAATGAAGTGACAGATCTCTTGGGGAAGTACTTCAAAGGTACAAGGAGGAGATCGGGGGAGTCCATGAACGAATACATCACTCGGAAGAGTGAGGCCTTTTTACGAGTGAGTCAGGCACTCAAGAGAGTGCAGCCACACTACAAAGGGATAGGGGGCAATGCTGGATACTACCAACGAGGACGGCGAGGAAGTGACCCATGGAGCTTCACCAGCAACCCTGCCTGGAGCCGTCAGTGTCGGGAATGATGATGATCAAGACGATCGGCCTGACGACCCGTCAGGCAATGATGGCCCAGATGGCGGCACGACTACTTCGTGGACAACCTGGGGGCAAGGAGCCCCGTCGACGAGGAGCTGGACCAGCGGTTGGTCGCACAGTGATTGGGGGTCCCAGAGAAGCTGGGACTGGTACGGCGGAGGATGGTGGTCCAGCGGCCACTCCAACTATGGAGCCGTGCCTTCCACCTGGAGCTCCTTGGAGGCTGTGGAAGATGAGACTCTGTTGCCGGCTTTCATCCAAGGATGGTACTTGCTGGCCGACGCGGCGCTGGACAGCGCCGAACGGAATATCATCGCGACAGCTCTCGGCGGCGACTACTCCCCGGCCAAGGTGGCGCAGGAACTGCGGAACCAGTTCCCCGAGACCGAGCTTCGCCGGAAAGATCACGGACGACGCTCCCACGCTTTTGTGAGCACAGAGGACTACTACGAGACCTACGAGGCCGAGGACATCGAGGCCAGAGCCGAGGACCTTACGGACGAGGGTGCGGCGTTGTTGGTGGAGGCCGAAGACGAGGCCCAGCAGGCCATGGCGGTGCTTGGACAAGCACGCCGTACGCTCAAGGAAGCGCGGATGCGCCAGCACAACGTGAAGATGAATCGGCAATACTACCGAGGCAACAACAGCAGCGGTCCTCGTCCAGCCGGGGGCGGTCCCAGATCCTCATCGGCGACTACCAGCAGTAGCAGCGGAGGCGCTCCCAATGATGCTAACATGATCTGCCTGGGCTGCGGCGTCAAAGGGCATCGAGTTGCGAACCGCCCCAACAAGAAGAGTGAGGCTATGCAAGCCACCGAGGCTTCCGGAGGCGAGACGCAACACGCTCCCTTTGTGTGTTTTGCGGAGGACTGTGAGAGCGCTCTCACGGTGTTCCCTACTACCAGCCAGGCGGTCGAGGAGGGCTACGCGATCATCGATGGCGGAGCCACCAAGACCCTAGGCAGTGTGCACGCGGTGGAGGCCTTGCTCCGGAAGAACCAAGAATATCATGGCAATCCACGCCTGGCGGAGATCGACAAGAACAACCAGCCTCTGTTTGGCTTCGGGAATAGCACAGAAGGCCGTTGCCTCAGTACCTGCAAGGTTGGGGTCCAGGCGGGTGGCCAAGCTGGCAAGGTGCAGATTCACACCCTCAACGAAGGTGTGGGTCCCATATTGCTCAGCATCGATGCACTGCGGAGCCTGGGGGCAATCGTCGACTTCCGCGAGGATCTCCTCGTCCTGACCGCGATCAACGACCGCAAGATCATACCACTTCGCCGGTCCTCCACAGGCCACCAGTTGTTATCACTGGTAGAAGACCTTTTTCACGAGGCCCATGATGCGAAGACGAGGGTCCCGAGCCTTCGAAGTTTTGTCTCACAGTCCATTTAGGGACAGCTCCTCCCTGATCTCGAGCCTGACGAGAAAAGGGAGGGAACATGTATAGATTCAGGACAGGGTAGGAATGGAACTTCTGAATCAGTGGGTGTTCGTAGCTTAACTAACCGAGTTCAGTTTGACATGACACCAGTGGTGAGAGAGCGTGATGTTGGGCCAGCAGTGATCACGGATGAGGTGACTGCGAATGACATGAAGAGCACCCGCATAGAACATGCAGGCGCACATCCCGATGACAGCATCCCAGGCTCAGAAGCTCACGTTTGTGATCACGCCACTCCTCTCTCCGTTGCGCAGCATGGATCGCCTGTCTCGTCCGGAGCTCGTCTTGCACCTCCGAGCCCTTGGCGAGGAGAGTCCCGAGAACTGGAATCGCATGGAAATCAAGCAGCGCATCCAGGAGATCACCGAGGAGATGCCAGCCCTGGCCACAGCAGTGGCCCACAAGACGCCTTTGGAAACAAAGATGGCGCAACTCAGCAAGAGCAGCCGCAAGAAGAGCACCCTGCGCGAGTACTTGGAGAACGAGCTGCACCTCGAAGTGTCGGACATGGACACCATTGCGGCCATGCAACGCAAGGCCAGCAACAAGATCCTCCAGGAGTGTCCTGTTCACGGGGCAGACGCGATGGGGTTTGGGAAGTACTCCCAGCTCAGCTACCAGGAGACCTACCTCAAGGACACCGACTACTGCAAATGGGCGCAGGCTACAGTGGCCGAGGGTCCCAGCAGCATTCGCCTGGAGCGCTTCGTTCGTCGGTTGGCCAAGGCCGAGGAAGATGGCGGCCCGAAACATCCGATGAACAGTTCCCCGATGGTAGCACCACGGCCCAAGAGTCGCGGCTACAAGGCCCCGACATCGGGCTCGGCATCCAGCAGCGCGGCATCGAAGGCACCTCCCATGGCCGACCCACGCGACGAGTTGATCATGAAGATGACGACGGCGCTCCAGGACCTCAAGGAGGAAGTGGATCAGCTTCGCGCGGAGCGTCCCCGCAAGGTGACCTCGAATGCCGACAAGTAGATGCAGCTCGAGCTCAAGGGCATGCAGGCGGAGCCGAGGATGACAACCGCCGGGTTTTGACGTCTACAGCTGCCGCAGCCTTAGAGTACAAGTCTTGGCGCACTCTACCACAAGCATTCCAGGAGTTGACAGGGTTGGAACGATTGAAGTTGTTGGAGTGTAATTGTGATCATGACAGTGTGTTGACGCAAACATTTCAGCAGAGGTCGGGAAAACATGAGAGTGCCGCTAGAGCATCGACTTGGAACGGTGCTGATTTGGCCACGACAAATGGCTTGCAGCTGTTGCTGGAACAGATCAGGGTGTTGAATCCGGAACATGTCTGGTTATCCCCTTCTGATAGTGCTTTTTCCCCCATGCAACGAGCCAACCAAAGAACTGCCCAACAGACCCAGGAGCTTAAACAAAAGCGAGAGCGTGCTATCCAGATGTATCATCATGTGAGAGAAGTCATGAAGGTGTGTACTCAGTTAGGAATCCATTGTACCTTAGAACTGAGTGAACGAAGCGAGGCGTGGCGCCTCCCAGTAATGCAGGAGATCCTTCATGACATGGGATATCATGTGGCCGTGACCAAGGGTTGCAGTGTTGGATTGGCAAATGCCCAGGGTCAATTGATTCAGAAGGGATGGCGGTTGGTGACTTCGCACAAACGGCTGTCTGAGGTGATGCATAAGCGTTGTATGTGTCATACGTCATATGCCCATGCCAAGCAAGAAGGTTCGGGAATTCGGAAGGCGGCCAGGTATACTTCGGAGTTTGCGAGGTTGGTGTATCAGGAGCTTCAGGAAGAATTGAGTTTCTATGGGTTGTTACGTGAGTGTGAAGGGGACAGCCAGTTGCCAGAGCAGTTTGGTCGAGGTGATTTGTGCACATGTGAAGATGCCTTCTTGGAAAGGCACCAGCTTCAGTGTGGAAGCTGTCTTTTAGGACGTGACGTTGTGCCAGGGGCCATCGACAATCCCGAAAATACCGCAGCCTTTCAAGCTCACCTTACCCAAATTCCTGAAGCCCCAAGCGAACTTGAAGCCCGTAGGATTCACCAGCTTCCGCAACCGAACCTGAAGACCCTGGAGGAGTACCTAGGTTCTTTCGCCCCCAGACAGCACAGTTCTCGAAGACAGCAAGTGCAGAACTCTCAAGGCTCTTATTTTACGTATGGCACCTACTCCTATGGAAACCATTACGGAGTGACTTCCCGAACCAAGCAAAACCCGAACTGGTCCGCATGGTCAACAAAGTGATTCGAGAAAACTTCCCTAAAGACTTTGTGTGGACCGCCTTCACCCTGAACCTTAACTCGGCACTTCCGATGCACAAGGACTGCCACAATCATGACCATTTCCCGAACTGTAGTGTCGGTTTAGGGTCGTATTCGGGAGGGGAGCTTTGGATTGAGGTTTCCGATGAGTCAGGTCAAGGGCAGATGGAGGTTCGCTATAAGAGCAACGGTGAAGCACTTCAGGGTTGCAAGGTGAACATCTTTCATAAGCCAGTTCTGTTTTCTCCGAAACAGTGGCACCAGACATGCCATTGGCAGGGACAGAGATGGGTGTTGACGGCTTACGTGAGTCGGGGATTGGAAGAGTTTTCAGATGAGGATCACAAACATTTGAAGCGATTAGGCTTTAATACCCCACCTCGGAAAGCCTGGAGCCTCGAAGCAAACTGTAAAGAACTTGCAGCTACTCAACATCGTGCACCCACGGGCGTTATCAGGTTCGAAACAGGCCTCTTGGAGCCCCCAAGTCAGGATGCTGAAGCATATGCCGTAGGTGACAATCCTGTGAGGGCTCATGGGCCCCAGAGGAAAGAAGATGAACGAATCCGGAAGCAGCTCCACTTGTTGCACTGTGCTTCGGGACATGGGAGTTTGAAACACCTTGTTGAGGCCCTGAGGCGTCGAAGAGCTCCTCCTAGAGTGCTTGAATTAGCTGAAGCCTTTAAATGTCCTACTTGTGAAGAAAGAAACAAACCTCCCCCGAGAGCCCAAGCGACCCTCGAACCTCTTCCCCCGAAGTATTGCACCATCAGCGCCGATGTGGGACACTGGGAGCACCCCCATAAACCAGAGCCCGTGCAGTTCATGCTGATAATCGATGAGTGCTCAAGATACAGAGTAGCCCGGATTTTGAGCAAGGGTTCTAAACAGCAGCCATCGGCCAATGCGTGTATACACTATCTTCAGGAGGGCTGGAGTCAGTACTTTGGCTACCCCCGGGCATTGCGCGTGGATCCAGCTGGAGTCTTCAGAGGACGTCAGATTCTGGATGCCTATTGTGATAAGCATGGTGTGTACTTAGACGTGATACCCGGAGAGGCACACTGGAAGAATGGGACATGTGAGCAAGCCATTCAAGGTGTAAAAGAGTTGATGACAAGATTGTGTGACTTTGACCCCGAGTTGACCCCGGAGATGGCATTGTCGGAAGCTATCACTACCTTTAATCATCGTGACATGGTCAGGGGTTTTACACCTGCTCAACAGGTCATTGGTCGTGGCGCCGATGACACCGAGCGCTTCGTGGAGGCCAGTCAAGGACTTCCGCCAGGGCTGTTGATAGAGAACCCGGAGGGAGAGTTTGAGAGAACAGTTAAACTACGTGCAGAAGCAGAAAAGTGCCATGCTGAATGGCACGCCCGACAACGCCTGACAAGGGGGCGGAACTCGCGCTCGAGACCGTGTTACAACTACCGTCCCGGAGAACTAGTGTTCTTCTGGAGGACACAAGAATCAGGAAAGGGGAAAAGACACCCAGGGACCCGTCAAGGACGGTTCTTGGGACCTGCACGAATTCTGGCGACAGAAAGCCGGACCACGGACACTGGAGAGATCAGGCCCGGAGGAGCGGTCTGGCTGGTCCGAGGCAGATCCTTGCTGAAGTGCGCGCCGGAGCAGCTCCGGCGAGCAACCGAGCGCGAAGAGATCTTGGAATCAATACTGGCACAGCAAGGCCAAGCGACTCCCTGGACCTACACCCAGGTGGCGTCCTCCATTGGAGGAAACCAGTACGAAGACATCTCCGGAGAAGTACCGGAGACCACGGAGTGGCATCGCGCGCAAGATGCCACGCAGGAGGCACAGCCCTCCCGAGTGAGGATTCATCGGAAGCGTCCGCCACCGCAAGACGAGGCCGCTCCAGAAGCGGATGTCGACGTACGTATGGAGGCGGAAGCTGAGGACACCGAGAGCGGTCCCAGACTACCACATCCCCGACGCGAACAGGCAGGAGGCGTCCAGCAGCTACAAGGGGAGTGCTGGTGGGCTACAATCAAGGACCACCAATGGCCCGAGGCACCGGCCAGCTACTGGAATGACCACCGCGCTGCAGTGGAGATTGACATCGAGCTACCAGAAGGCAAGAGGAAGCTTCAACAGGCCACACGGGATTTCGGCACATATTTTGTACATCAACTGAAGCGGCGAGCAGTTGAAATCTCGGAAAAACGCTTGAGTGCAGATGAGCGAGCTTCCTTCGATGAGGCGAAACAGATTGAGGTGCGCAATTTTATTGCGGCGCAAGCGTTTGAGGCGCTTCCTTCTTCGATGCAACCAGCTCGAGAACAAGCTGTCAATATGAGGTGGATACTGATGTGGAAGGTCCGCGAAAGCGGGGAGAAGAAGGCGAAGGCGAGGGCGGTCCTGTTGGGCTATCAAGACCCTAGCTATGAACACCGCAGTACGGCAGCCCCAGTGATGTCTCGCCAGTCCCGTCAGATGATTCTTCAGATTGCAGCTTGGAACAAGTGGCGGTTGCGGAAAGGAGATGTGAGTGGGGCATTTCTTCAAGGACGAGAATATCCCGACACCTTGTACTGCATACCGACTAAAGAGATCTGCGAGGCCATGAACATTCCAGAAAACAGCGTCACAAGGCTTCGTCGTGCTTGCTACGGTTTAGTGGATGCCCCTTTGGAGTGGTATCGGACCGTGGACGCTTTCTTCCAGGAAATCGGACTTGAGCGAACGCAGTCGGACGCTTGTGTGTGGTGTTATCGTCAAGAAGGCCGATTGTTGGGCTGCATATCAGGCCATGTGGACGATTTCATTTTTACAGGCGACGACCAGCATGAAGGCTGGCAAGCGGTGCTGCAGAAAATCAAAAGCCGTTTTCACTGGGGGGATTGGGAAGAAGACAAGTTCACACAGTGTGGAGTTCTCATTGAACATACTAGTCGTGGCATTGAGTTATCCCAACCAAGCTACTTGGAAAACATTTCCGAAATAGGCGTCAATGCAAGCCGAAGGAAGGAACCCAAGAGCCCCACTTCCGACCGAGAGAGGACGGTGCTGAGAGCGCTACTGGGCGGACTAAGCTGGCACGCCCAGCAAATAGCACCGCATCTGAGCGCAGATGTAAGCCTCTTGCTCTCTGAGGTTGGAAACAGCACCGTTGACACAATCATCCGCTCAAACATCCTGCTCGCTCATGCTAAGGCACGTTCCGACCACAAGATGCTCATCCATGCCTACCCCCAAGAGACGGAGTTGGGCCTGGTGACTTGGGTAGATGCGGCGGCCCAGAACCGCGTCGACGGCAGCAGCACACAGGGCATCATGGTGGGAATAGCGCCGATGGCACTACAGAGTAGAGATATGTGTGAAGTGTCCCTGATGTCATGGCATTCATCCAAAATAGACCGGAAGTGTAGAAGCCCAGGTGCCTCAGAAGCTTTGGCAGCCATCAACGGCGAGGACTGCATGTGCTACGCGCGGTACCAGTGGTCAGAGCTACTACATGGACAAGTCGATCTTCGCCGACCCGACCGTACCGTCCTACGAATCCCCGGATGCCTGGTAACCGGTCTACGACAAGATGCGCAACGAAGTCCTGGTGATCAAGGGGGCCGAGAAACGGACAAGCATTGAGCTACTAGGGCTCAAAGAAGCACAGCGAAGGACAGATGTCAACATCCGCTGGGTTCACTCCGAAGCCCAGCTCGCGAACAGCCTCACGAAACAGGGAGGGCATCACGAGCTAGAGATGTACTACAAGATGGGATTTCGATGGCGGATAGTGGAAGATGAGCAGATGATGCCAGCTCGACGCAGGCGAGAGCTCAACCTTCCACCTCTTGCTCAAAACCCTGGTGTGATGAATAAGCAGACCGATTCAGAAGTTCCATCTTAGGAACCCGGAAGGGGAACCCGGGCATGCAAGTTTCACTTATCTGTCTCTCACGCAGGCAGTGCTGGTCATCGAGAGACGATCGACTGCAGCTACGAAGGATCAAAAGTGCCGCGACCTGCAGGCGCGCAGTTAGTTCGGAGCCATACCCTGCCTCCCATTGTTACTGCCTACTCTGCATTCGGCAAAGCGATCCTCTACAAGCTCGGGCTAGACGGCTTCTGCAAGCTACCGCTCGCAAACCCTACTCGACTTCTCGTACGGGTTCGACACCCTAAACCTTAAACCCTACAGGCTCTAAAGGCTATAAGCCTTTCAATCCTAAGAGCAAGGCATGCGGCTAGAAGCCACCTAACAGTCAAACAAAAGCCTGTGCAGGTTTCCCAAAGGCTCCATGTACCTTTATAGTAGATACTTAGGCCTTAAAGGGGTCCCTATATAGGTACCTTAAGGCCTAAGTATCTACTATAGAGGTACATGGAGCCCTACCCTCAACCCTAAACCCTAAACCCTAAACCCTAACCCTAAACCCTAAACCCTATAAAGGTACATGGAGCCTTTGGGTTTGGGGTCTAGAAATCAAACTCGCACGACAGCAACAAGCCGACAAACAGGTTTAGGGTTTAGGGTTTAGGGTTTAGGGGCCCAGGCACTAAACCCTAAGCCCTACATGCCCTTGATCTTCTGCAAAGTCCAAGTAATAGGGATGAACAGCCCTATACCCTACACCCTTAACCATAACATATAAAGAGGTCTCTGGCTAGCCGCACCTTTTCCTCATTCTGGGACCTATCACGCCCTAAATAAACTTCTATAAAGCTTACGGAAGGATTTAGGGTTTAGGGTCTAGGGTTTAGGGTACCTTATAGACATCTCTTCTACTTCTGGCACGTTTCACCAAGAGCACTGCGCGTCCTAACTTCCCTGAGTCTTCAAGCCCTAAACCGTAAACTCTAAGAACCCACCCAAAGTACAGCTTTGGTCCCTCGTCCTAAACGCGAAACCACATGTGCACCTCTTCGGGCGTAAGAGTTCTAGAAAGTTTAAACCCTAAGCCCTAAACCCTAAACCCTAAACCCTAAACCCTAAACCCCTAAACCCTAAACCCTAAATTACGGTTTATGTTTTTGGGGCTAAGTTTGACCTTAGAACTTCGGACTTAGGGGCTTTAGAGAGTTTAAGGTTGATGGTTTTAGGGTTTAGGGTTTAGGGTTTAGGGTTTTAGGCAGTATTTAGGGCTAGGACCTTAGGACATACGGCTCTTGCGGTTTAGGGCTGTAGGCTTGAGGGTTTTGCGGTGTTAATCCTTCGAGTTCAGGCCAAGGCTCTTGGCGAGCCATTGAGCAAGTCTCCGCGCAGCCTCGCAACATGCCGGCTCGGAGCTTTTAGGGTTAAGGGTTTAGGGTTTAGGGTTTCGAGATAGTCCTATCGGGGGTATCATACCTGCACAAGTTCCATAAGTGGTGTTACCGGGTTCGTGGCGAAGAACTTGATTCAAGTAACTCAACTTAATGTCGTGTCGGTTATCGCGTTTTATTTCTAATTATAATCACGAAGTAACAAGAAGCAAGAACCCACTGCGTAGGGCGCGGGGATTAGAGTTTAGCGAGAGCTTACAGAAGCCTTGTGGCATCTTCGCTCCCACAGTAGGGTGCCATAAATCTTTAACATTCCTTAACCATATAGCCCCGCAGCCGATTCGGCAAACAAAACTCGAAAGTACTACTTTGGGGATTTCGGTTGTTGGGGGTTCGGGTCTAGGGTGCAGGGTTGAAGGTACCCTAAGCCCTAAACCCTGAAGCCAATTTTGGAGTCTGAGGTTAGGGTTAAGCCTTTGGGCTCAGGCCTGTAGAAACGCTAGAAGCCCTCAGCCCCTGTTTAGGGTTCAGGGTTTAGGAAATGCCCTTAAACAAGAAAGCAAACACGCCCCAGACTCCTAAATCTAGACAGCCTTCACAACCCTACAACCATCAATCCGTCAAGCTACACCCTAAAGCCCTATATAATCAATAAGCCTTAGACCCATTAAAATCATAGGCTTAAGCCACCGCTTGCTTGGTGTTTGAGTTACTCTAATTTGAAAGGTTAACATGTTATTCTTGGTGGGATTGAACCTACCCCCAAAAAGCGCAGGCCACAGCCTTAGCTACGAAGTTTGAGCAATCCCACAGTGTGACCCTCCTAACCCTGAACCCTAAACCCTAAACCCCAAACCCTAAACCCTAAAAAAGACTTCGACTCACAAAACCCTTAACCCGTGCGGCACATGTTGTGCATGTCATACCGGTACAAAGTCCCTCGGTGTCCAATACAGGGCTTTGGGTTTAGGGTTCCTTAATGGCGAACTCTTGATGAGAATAGATGTATTCGGGACCCCGCACCTTACCTTAAGGACCAAACGACCCCCTGAGTAATTGCTGCTGATTCATAAACCCTAAAACCCAAACCGTTTCCCTACTATGGGGCTTAAAATACTGCACATAATCGAGCCTCGGGTGCATCTGGGCCATGGGGCAAACCCTAAACACTACACCCTGAACCTGAAGCCCTAAATCCCTAAACCCTAGCCTAAACGCTACAATGTACGGGCCTTAATACTTGTTTTGGTAGGGTTTTGGGCCCTTCAGACTGTAATTGCAATTAGGAACACCCCAAACCCTATTCTGACGATTGAGGCCGCTATATTAGATGGGCAATAACTTTAGAATGAGTATGAGCAGCCGTGGTCAACAACAACTAAAGCAACCAAAAACGATGGTGCCTGCACGGCCCGTGGATGCCCGGGACCCAGCTCCATGGATTCTCCCTGCGGGGACAATGGAATGAGGTTTCATCAGGTGCTAAAGGAGGAGTGTGCCCTAAACGCTAAAACCCTAAACCATAAAACCCTAAAGCCCTAAACCCAAAGCCCTAAACCCTGAAACACCTAAACCCTAAAACCCTGAACCCTAAATAAACCCTAAACCCTAAACCCTAAATAAACCCTAAACCCTAAAGCCCTAGATCCTAAAACCCTAAATCCTTAAAACCCTAAATAGAGTGTAAGGGGTTCGGGTTCTGGGGATTCGGGCCGGGCCTCTTTGGTTATTCCCTTTAGGCATTAAGGGTTCCTTGAAGGGCTGTTTAAACGCCTCAACCCTCATCCTACATCCATGTTCCAACTTCCTGGGGTGCATTGCAGATTTAGGGTTTAGGGTTTAGGGGTTCGGCGGTTTCGGGCGGAGGGTGGAGACCGAACGTATTTCCGCTGCAGCTGTAGTTCCAGTCATGGGCTCAATCCGGCCTCCCTGTGTGATTACAAGGTTCAGAGAATAAAATTTTAAACATCAAGCCCTGTTGCGTTTTTCAAGCCTGCTAGATGAAAGATCTGATTACAAACGCCTTTAAATCCAAAACTTTGCTCTCCGCGTCCGTAAACCGGATCCCGTAATTATTGAAAATCCAAAGCTCCTAAACTCTAGACTCTAGACCCAAACCCTTTGGGGATAGGGTTGTGGCTGAGCAAAAACCGAAAAACAACAAACAAAACAACCTACAAAGCAATGCAACAAACCTGACAAGCTCGGTTACAACAGGAAAAAATCCGGAATGATGGACTTTTGGAGTGTAGGGTTCAACCCTGAATCCTATAAATCCCTAATTGAACCCAAAACCATGAACCTTAGCTGCCGTTCGGGACGCAACGC
>CAJNDV010036312.1:6319-17188 GCA_905221635.1 Symbiodinium sp. CCMP2456
GGGTCACAGGAGCAGGCTGTCGGCTAGTAGTAGTAGTAGTAGTAGTAGTAGTAGTAGTAGTAGGAGCAGTAGTAGTAGTAGTAGTAGTAGTAGTAGTAGTCGTCATCGTGGTAGTAGTGGTGGTAGTGGTAGTAGTGGTAGTAGTGGCAGTAGCAGTCGTGGTAGTGGTGGTGGTAGTAGTCGTGGTGGTAGTGGTGGTGGTGGTAGTAGTGGTAGCAGAAGTGGTGGGGGTGGTAGTGGCAGTGGCAGTCTGAGTGGTAGTGGTTAATTAGTGGTAGTGGGAGTGGTAGTGGTTAGTGGTAGTGGTAGTGGTAGTGGTAGTAGCACCAGCAGTAGTAGTCGCAGTAGCAGTAGCAGTAGCAGTTCCGCCCTCATCAGCATGAATGCCTTGACGCTATGTTCGGAAGTTTAGTCCTCTTACCGGAGACAGGTGAAGCTCCCGGATATCAATCCCCCCGACGTCCAGCTTCCAGATGTTAAGCTTCCGGACGTCAAGCTTCCAGACGTCAAAGTTCCAGCGTTCAAGATGCCGGACTTCAAGATGCCAGACGTGAAGGTTCCGGAGGTCAAGATGCCGGCCTTCAAGGCCTGCCAGCTGCCTCTGGCTAGCTGTAGAGATGCTGCCCCACATGTTGGTTGCTCGATCATGTGCCTGTCTACGAATGCTTCGGACACCCGCCCTACAGATGCTGTGCGTGCGCAGGTTCCGCAGATGAAGCCACCACCGGCGAAGACACCAGAACCTGCCGAGGCTCTGTTGAACCCGTACATTCTCCGTAATCCGGAAGAGTGTGGGAACCCCAACCAATCGAAATGATTTAATCGTCGGACATGCGCTGCAATGCACACGACCAGCTTACGCTCGTGTAGTCGCTGCTGTGGTTATTTTACAGCATTTGACCACGGAAGCTCCGTTGAAGAAATGTCCTGGGGCTCCCAAAACCGCAGATTCTGAACCCAATACCTAAACCCTAAGCCTAAAACTTGTACCCTAAACCCTAAGCCCTAAAACTTGTACCCTAAGCCCTAAGCCCGAAACCTTGTACCCTAAACCCTAAGCCCTAAACCTTGCACCCTAAACCCCAAGCCCGAAACCTTGTACCCTAAGCCCTAAACGCTGTACCCTAAACCGTAAGCCCTATACCCCATACACAAAACCTCGACCAGGCTGAAGACGAACCCGAAGCCGCAGCGAAGAAGGAAGAGCCGACAGGAGTCAAGGCCCGATTCAGGGGTCAAAAGGGCTTAGGGTTGAGGGGTTTAGGGTTTCGGTGTTGTTTAGGGGTTTAGGGGTTTAGGGTTTCGGGGTTGTTTAGGGGTTTAGGGTTTCGGGGTTGTTTAGGGGTTTAGGGTTTCGGGGTTGTTTGGGATGTAGGGTTGAGGGTTTAGGGTCTTGGACCGTGTATCGACAGTCCGTGTATGTTTCCTGACATCCTGATCCTTAGAGAGGCCTTGGCATGGGCACGATTGCTTTCGGGGACCTGAGGGAAACATGGAGTCGCATGCCATTGCGTTTTTGCCCCCTCCTCAGGCGGAGGAAGCGGACCTCTTTGGATGAGCTCGCATGTGCTCCCACTGAAGCCATGCTTGAACAGTTCCGTTGTAAGTAGATAAAGGGGTCTTAAATCGTCCAACCAGCTATATCGCTGGCTTACGGTCCTTCCGATATAGCAAAATTGGTAGG
Organism: Symbiodinium sp. CCMP2456; assembly: GCA_905221635.1. Classification (NCBI taxonomy): domain Eukaryota; class Dinophyceae; order Suessiales; family Symbiodiniaceae; genus Symbiodinium; species Symbiodinium sp. CCMP2456. Next base: position 8,004 of record CAJNDV010036312.1, read on the forward strand.
GGTTCAATATTTTAGGGCTTGTAGGGGCTTAGTGTTTGTTTGCCTGTGATTTGCTTTGCATGCCTCGCTGGTAGATGTCGCTACACGTCGAAATCAAGAAGTGCTTTATGACATCGCCAGGTCGCTGGCAAAAACCAGCCTCTGATTTAGACATTTTTTTAAGAGCCAGGGTCGATTTCAATGCCCCGGCGCAGTCTCTGTCTGTAGTTTCCAAGCTAATGTGACGGACCCATCGCTTGCCAAGACAAAGGTCGTCGCCTCATTCTACACGCTGCATGTCAGGCTTCTGGGTCATGTTTCGGCACAGGCGGTCAATGAGCGAACAGAGCGGACTAGAATAGAATCGCATAGTATCCTGCGTTTTTCTTAGGATATGTTACGGTCTTGTAGAAGACAACACAGGACATTAAACTATTTTATATGATACGTGTGATATAGCATGGTGTGACGGTATCATACCATGCAATACATCTGTAGTAACAGTTAACAAATCTTCTAATGCAATATGCTGCAATGCCGTATGGCATGATTTAACACAACATAGTATGGCACGGTATAAGGTCTTCAGAACACAATACAGAGCGTTGTCGCGTCATATGCTAAGTATATATATTATAGCCATAATATTCTCATTCAAAACGTGCCACAGTAGACTCTGTTAGAGAATAGAATGCAATATGAGATGATATCGCACAATATAATATAAAGCCTTGTGTTGTCATATTATTATATGATATGAAATATTAGAGTATAAGATGCAACAGACTACACTCTACTATACTGCTATACAATTTAATATCATATAATGTAAAATATTGTAAACATAATCACATGGCACACAATATAATGTCGTATCAGAAGTTTTTCTATTTGTAACAAGGAAGCATGATGTTCTACAATGTAACTTACATGTAACATAGCGTGATATCTAATAATGTCAGGTAGCGCAATGCAATGCCATATAGTTTCAGAATTACAGTGTAATGCACTTTAACCTAACATAGTATAACGCAGTATCATATGTTGCATGGCGTGACATGAGATTTCAATACATTACATGTCTTTACATTGCGCTCCGCTGCATTGCGTTGCATTACACCACCTTTCGTTGTATGCAGCAAATACCTAGTGATGAATTTTGCCCACATATGTATGTGTGTGTGTGTGTGCGCACGTGTTTTTTTTGCATGTGTATACGTATATGTAGATGCGCAAATAACCGTGCAGGCAGATGTACATGACTCTAGTTATGTATACGTGTAGGTGTCCGTATATGTATAAGTCGAATTTACATGCATATATATATATACATACAAACACATACATACGCATGAGTATATGTACACAAATGCATGTATATGTGCTCACATGTATACAGTCTGTGTGTGTAGAAATAGATATGAGAAATTGCACATGAGAGCTGTAGAGCATGTTTTGTATTGTGCCATGTAACATCATACACCGTTATATTGAATATACATGTATGTATCTGTTAAAAAGCTTGATGAACCCGGCTGCCTCTTCCTGCCTTCTTGTGGGTCGCACCGGCTTTAGCATGCATCTTCTCAGCACAGTGTAGCCGTCTCAGAGATCGGATCCATGTTGCAGCGTGGCCGTCATGATCCACAGGATCTGATCCTGAGCTAAAGGCGACAGCAGAGACTAAGTGCTCGGCAACGCTGCGGAGACCTGGGGCCTCTCAGCCTTTTTGCTTGCACTCAAGCATGCGGTGGCTGGTGGTGTTGGCCTTCCAGCTAGCTGGACGCTGTGACTCCAAACATCAGATGGGGTTGGCCGCCGCCTCATTGGACGCGAAATTACTATTGTTTCTCAAATTCGTTTAACTGGGGGGGGGGGCAGGTGTTTTTTGTTTCTCGACTGAGGTCACCATGCACTCGCCTGAAATCATGTCTTATGCGAACATGACGGCAGCTGGTAATGCCAGATATGCAAAGAGGCACGGCTACGGCTTTCACATCCTCGACCACGTCGTTGACCAGTCACGAGTCCCGCACTGGTCGAAGATCCACGCCATTCTGAGCCTGGGCTTTTCGGGAGTTTCCGAAGTTTCTGGATAGTTTGTTGGAGGTTCATAGAATAGGGGTCCTGGTGTCGCTGCGGGTGTTACAGGAAGGTCCTTAGAGTCGGAGGAACTCCCAGGAGTAGAGGAGTAGTCCAAAGGCAGCTCTGCTCCTCTGTTGTAATGCGAAGCATGATGCGTTCCGATAAAATGCCCCCAGGATTCATTTGGCAGATTATGACTTCTTGTTTTGGATCGATGCCGATGCGGTGGTGTATGACCAGGCACAGCAGTTGGAGGATGTTTTTGACATCGATTCCTATCCCAATGCTCACATCTGGGCACAAGACATCTGGCCAGACTTCCCCGCGATGCAACGGGAAGAGCTGATGGATGGAGCAACAGTCTTGTTTCGAAATAGCCCATGGACACGCCAGTTCCTACTGGAGATGTACCACTTCCCCGAGTGTCAGGACTACCTGAACTGGACGGAGCAATACTGCCTCACGGTGGCCTTCAAACACAACCTCTTAGATGCAAAATCGAAGATCGTCGTGCTGCCAACGCCTCGCATCAACCACCACCGGATTCCCTCTGCTGCGGAAAACCGGAGCCTTTTCGTTTTTCATTACGCCGGAAGGTCGTCAATGGCCCGAACCCGGCACTTCAAGCTGCTGCATGAGGGATTCCAAGATGTCTTCCAAGAAGATCGCTACAAGCACTTCTGGAACTTCCACGAGCTCTTCCAGAGGCACAACTTCGGTGGCTTAGCATCGGTGCAGCTCTGCGTCTTCGGAATTGGGGAGCGACATCAAACCTTCTTAGAGGGTATCCTGTTCCACTTCCCGTACCTCACGGGCTTTATCGTGGTTCTACAAGGAGCTCCAGGCCTCTTTTCCCAGAGCCCTGGCTTCCTTTTTGTGATGTCTTCTCGTCCCAAGGTCCTGTTTCTGGGATAGCCAGTTTCATCCTGCTTTCTGCCTGCCTGCCTGTGTCTGAAAGGATGAAGAAATCGGACGAGATCGGTGAAATGTTCGGCACGCGCATGGCCGCCATGGACATCCAGGAGTTTCAGCTGGGGCGGACACGGGATGGGAAGGAGTTTGTGAAGAGTTTCTTCTGCGACCTCCTGTTGGTTGGAGTTGAGAGTTGGAGGCATCTTCCTCAGGGTGAAACGGCCTTGGTGCCCTTTGTGACGGGAGGATTGGAGCCCTTTTCCGGGAGAAGGGGGACTGGCTTCGGTTACTCTGCTCTCAAGGATGCGTTCTTCATCTTGCTGGACGACGGCTGTGAGGGCCGATCACAGGCCATGAGTGGCCTTGGTATGACAGCCAGCAAGGGCAGCTCCCTGGACAAGGATGACGAGGCAGGCGAGGACCTGGCTGCAGCCTGTCAGTTCATGGATCGTCTCCACGATTCCCTCGCCGACGTGATCGGCCAAGCCCGAGAGCATAGCGAGCGGTTCCTGAACTCCGACACGGACCTCTTTTCGCCCCTGGCTGCTGAGAAGAGAGAGAGGACGGGTGTCGGAAGCCCACTGATCCGGAGTGAACCCGACACCTGGGGTTCGAAGATGCTGGGGAAGGTGACGATGTCACGGGTCCCGCGGCTGGCTTTTGTTTAAATCAACAAGGATCGGCTATACCATGCCATATGGCGGCGGCGGAGGTGACGGTGGTGGTGGCGGCAGTGAATCCTTCTGGGTATTTTTCTGGCAGCAGCGCCGTCGCCTCAGTGGAAATCACTGATGACCGTGGATGAGATGGGCACGCACTGCAACATCTCCGATCGTGGAGGAAGAGGACACGCGGCCGCTGGATTCGAAGCCCATCCGTCGAGGGCTTCCGTTCTTCCCGCGGTGTGACAGGCGGTGATCGATCAGCATTGAGATCCAGTGGTGCTAGAGGGATCTCAAAGAGGACAGGAGCAACAAAGCAAGATGGAGCAGGGAAAATTTCAATGTCCTTTGATGTGATTCTCGCGAATGTAGGGTGGGAAAGACGGCTAGTGGGAGTCTTGCATGCTCGTGATCTGTTTCCGTGTTCTCCCGTCGCTGTAGGATTGACATGGAGGTGTACCATTTAAGAAAAGACTGATAGAGATATCCCTTGCTGCGAGATTTTCCAGAAGCCAAAACTCTGGAGCCAGACCGTCAGCCCAGACAGTGTAAGGTCCGAGATGACTGAGCCGCAGAAGCAACAGACCGTCGGGAGCTTGGAGCATGGTGTCTTGGGCACAGCCCGCAGCTTTGGAGTAGAGGGCGTGGTGTAAGCTCGATTGATACAAACCCTAAACCCTAAACCCTAAACCCTAAACCCTAAACCCTAACACAAGGGCTTCTGACTGCAGTCATCGTCTGTTTGGGGCCTGCTGCTCGCTGCGACCAGGCCCACTGGCCTTAGACCTGCCTGGATGCCACCTGTAAGACCGGATATTTTGGCTCACGCTGCTGACTCAATGCTGTGGGTTAACTAGCTACTGCTACTCCTACTCCTACTCCTCCTCCTCCTCCTCCTACTACTACTACTACTACTACTACTACTAAACACCTATGATGCCGATGCACCTGCGAACACCCACACCAGTTGTAGCAGAGACGTACTTCAAGAAGAGAATAATGTTTGTCATAACATTTGTCCGAGGCTTGGCTTCTGCTGCCCCTTCTACTTCTATTACGCCGTTTGTTCAAGTCCGGTTGGCGTTTTTGTACTTTGTCTTCTCCCATCAAGGAAAAGCTCTGCAAAGCTGTTTCCCGTGTGTAGTTCTTCTGGCATACAACAGTGGGGAAGAGCAGTACTGGTAGGACTGAGGTCGTGCCAACCTTATATCTGGACCGCTTGTAGCAGTAGGTAGCGCTGTCTTGCATTGATCCGGAACGTCTGTGTGATGCTACGGTATTTGTTGCTGTCGACTTGCTCGATACTCCAGTATAGTATAACATACCATAATACATAGTTTGTTACAATACAGTCTATTATAATTTATCATATCGTTGTATTGTATAGTATAGTATAGTATAGTATAGTACAGTATGCGTACAGCACAGTAAAGTCTAGTCTAGGTTCGACTCGTCTCTAGCTTAGTATGGTATGGTAATAGAGGATCTCCGAGCGGCCAGGCGCCTAGCAGCCCTGCGGGTGCAACGCGGGAATCTCAGGCGGGGACACTTGAGGGCGAGGGTTCGTTCCTGTCGTTCCTCAAACTTGCGGGAAGATATTTCAGGCTCCGCATCACGTCCGTTTTCTTCGCAGCGTGTTTTTGGAAGTTCGTAGCTTGCCTCATAGTTTCAGAAGATGCTGCGTCCAGTGCGCCGTGGTTCCTAGAGTCCCTTGACAGGAGGTGGCTGCGCCGAGCGCGCCTCCGACAAACACAGAGCGGAGGCCTTGGTCAGGCCAAGCCCGCAGGCCGAGTAGGCCCAGGCTTGGGCCACTGCAGGGTTCAAAGAGATGTGGTGGCCGAGGCCCCGTCAAGAACAGGATGAGAATCCAATCCTGGAGTGGCGTTCGGATGCCGTGGTGGGTCAGCAGCTGAGGGGAGGTCTGCCGTGTTACGACTAAAACCTGGATCGACAAGTGCCTGACTGATGCCTTCGAGGTTCAGCCACCGCCAGCTGAGGTGTACAGTATAGGGATCTAGACAGTATAGGCTTTACAGCATCGCACGTCCGGCAAGGGCCTTCTTGAAATTTCACGAAGGATACTATGGAGGGCAGGTGGGCTGCAGCTGATTGCAGCTGCAGCCTTTGCCCTCCCTGCTGCGCTTGCGATGGTTCCGTGCTAGGACCAAGAAAGGGCGGCTGCAAAGTCTGTCGCATAGAGATTATTGTCAGAGCAAGTACCTCGAGGAGCGGAGCCGAACATCTTTCCAGGCCAGAGCTTTTCTTTTCATCTTCGACTCCTCTTGTGGTGAGCTCTGACTCTGGCAAGAGGCTTGTAAGGGCATTGCCAGCCGTGGTCTGGCCACCAGAGCCGGTCCTGCAGAAGTGCCGTAAAACGCGGCTATTTTTTTCCCAGGTTGAGGACGAGGATCAAAGGTTTGTCTGGAATGTTTTGGTGCCTAGAAACCCGTATTGTGGGATTAGACCACAGCAATACGCTGACTTGATTTTATCATGTCCTGCTAAGTCTTTGAAGACAAGATTTTGAAATGCAGTCCAAGTTATCATTGGGCACCTGTCGTTTTCCTTGAGAACTCGATTTCCGCTCCGCTTAGACCGCTATACATCTGTGTTTGTATTCTGCCTGAACTCTCATGATGCATTCGAACATGTACATCGATGCTCTTGTTACGAAACCATGCCGGGGATGGCATGTTGGGATTTGAGATGTCGGCCTTTGGGTTCTTAGGTTTGGGAAACTTGCTCCCGTCTCAACCGTACCGCTGATGATTTCTGCAGAGAATTTGTTTTCTGATGATTGCTGCTACACCAGCTTGCACCAGAATTATGTACTCTGCCGCGAGATGCGAAACGTAAAGTAGTCAAACATCTCGCAGAAAGGCCGAGTTGCAGACGTGCCTGTCCATGCGCTCCGTGCAGTTCAGCTGCCACTTTTGAGCAAGACTGCTTGTACAGCGGCCGAGCCCATGTTCGTGGGAAACCGCAACAAAGGCGTTTGCTACTATGCTATATTATATTATAACTGTAGTTATATTATACTATACTTATAATGATATTATACTATAACTATAAATATCTTATACTATAATACATCAGAGAAACACTGGGCTTCGCCATTCCTGGCATCAGAGCTGATGCTCCGAGCGTGTGGTTTTGGCTCGTGTGTGCAGCTGGCTCATCCATGGGGCAAAGAGGCGGACGAGGAGACTAAGATTGTATTCATGCGTTTTTTTGAAGTTATCGTGTATGCTGCCAGTCAATTGCTGCATGCGCTGTTGCATCTCTCGGTAAAAAAACACAAACCTATTCCTAACGACCTGTGATTCTGGAGATGTTGTGATTTTGGATGCGTCTAGTTGGCCGACGAGGCGTGGATATTTCTAAGGGTTGCTTCAGGTATCTTTTGTCAGTCTTACTACGGTAGGAACGCAAGTTTAATATCTTGCTTTGGATCAAATGGCCATGGGGCTTGTAGTCTTCCCACTTGCACAGGTGCTTTTGAACCATGGAGAAGTACAGTGCACAGTATTAGAGCTTGTTTTCAATGGACATGATGCAGGATTTTAGTCCTTGAGGCTTGCTTCCAGCCTCTAACAGAAGTTAGTCCAAAGCCTTAAAAGCACTGAGCCTGTTTCGGTTCTGCTCAGACTAACAGGCGCGCTGGCGCCTCTCAGCTGGAAGCTTGTGTCAAGTCAGGCATTTGTCAGTACAGGTGATTGGTTGTCGTCTACAAAAAGACGCCAGCTGGGATTCTGCCGACAGTTGACAGCCGACTGACAAGTGCCCCAGCCACACCTGCTTAACTAGGCCCCCTCCGGCCAAGGGCAGCAGCATAGGCTGCGTTGTCTCACTCGACCGGTGCTCCCCCAGAAGGGGGCTCACCGTTTGGATCGAGAAGTGGCCGTGGGACACACGGGACTCCGTGGTCGACTATCCGCTTTGAAGCCGCGACGAGCAGTCGAGAGTAGTTCTACATTCACGGAGACCCGCGTGCCTACTCTGGAAAACGCCCCGTTCCTGAAGGGATGATGGGGTGGAGGATGTCTGAATGACTCGCTTTTCCCCATCATCCTTTCGTTTAGAACCCAAGCCCTGAGGGTAGGCCGGCAGAGCCCGTCCATACGAAGCAGGGCCCGAGCCCCAGACTGCGCTGAAGTCTGCATCTAGTCGGAGTCCTGGTAGAGCTGAGGTGCCGAGAGGTGTCGAGAGCAGACTGCAACATTGTGGACGGACTGGTGTTGGCTGCTTGGCCTGACTGGACACGAAAGGTCGGGCTAGAACCATTGGGTCTCAGAGCTGAAAGTCTGGAACCAAGGAACCCCCGACGGGAAGGGCAGGCGAAGGAAAGTAAAATAGCTTCACCGAATGCTGACAGTGTTGGTGTCTTGTGGTGTGCTTACTTGCCATATAGGTCTCAGTGTACCGCGGACAGAGATCCCAGAAAGCGCGCCAAACTGCACACCTACACCTGCATTGGCAGCTGTTTGGCTCTTTGCAGACTTGCTCTGCAAGCCCCCTCTTTTGGCCGTGTGCATTCTCTCCGTTCCATTCTCAGCGAGAGAAAGGGATGGGAATGATAGCACACAGCTGGCAAATATGCTCATCAGTTTTTCCTTCTGAGCTTCTGAGGTTACCTTTTGTCAGCCATGTCCGCTCTCAACGTCGAGCTTGCCTTGTGCCATGGCTGAATTGATCACGCTGTGTCATGCTGTGTCCAGGAGGCGCAATATGCATTCCTAGCATACAGATTTGGCCCTGCAGCCGCTTCCGTGAGGTCTCATCAGTGCGGTGCCGTGGTGTTGGAGAGCGACATGCGCAGCCGAAGTAGTAGCACCTTGCCGGCATGGCACGTTCTGCTGCTTTCCTTGAAAACACCGCAGCATCGGGTCCGTGGACCGCCGAATCCTCGGCAGGTTACACTTTCTGGCAGTTTCTGGTTTGTGTTGGAATTCAGGTGCACACGGATTGTTTGGATTTTGGGACCACAGCCAGGATGTAAATTAGTCCCTTCATGGCAAGCTCTCCATTCGGGCACCGAGCTAGAAGCGCAACTGGGGCTGGAAGACTTTGGCACGGCAACTCTTCAAATTCGTCATGTGTGGACATCAGTTTCGTGTTTCGGACTTAGGGATGGATGAGCGCTGGGCATTTAGTTTAGTGGCATGTCAATGTAGTTGCGTCGAGAAATAACTAGCGCAGGAGTCGATAACCACATCTCGGTACCGAATTGCCACGTGTCTCATGTTGGGTGTGGACCCCCCATGACGTTGGCGATTCAAGCCCGCCCGGCCCATCTGCTTTTCTTGCAGGCAGTCGAAGTAGTAGCAGCAGCGGGATGCTCAGCTCGGACCCGCAATTTCAGAAGCACGTGTTTCTTGCAGGAACGCCACAGCTGCTGCATGTGAATACCCACATCTCAAAGCGCCGGACGACTTGGGGTTTTTGCCACTATCAAGAGAATCGCCAGCTCTTCTCGAAGTTGCAAGGGCTAGGTTGGCCTTTGCGTTTTGGGAGTGCTTTGACAATGCGTCCCTAAACCCTAAACCC
>CAJNDV010036313.1:0-22325 GCA_905221635.1 Symbiodinium sp. CCMP2456
CCAAAACCCTTCACATCCCAGACCCCTGAGCCTGATCCAGGGTTTAGGGTTTCAGGCCAGCTGCGTGATTACTTAAGCCGAGCGAAGAGAAAACCCCCTAAAGTTGTGGTCGGCGGGTCCCTGCTGAGCTCTTGTGAGTGGAAAATATTTAGATTGCCACAAAAAAGCTCCAAAATTGCATTTCCAAATTGCCCCCCCGGCCCCGGGCCCCTGTCCCAAAATGCTCCCAAAATTGCCTCAAAATTGCCTGAAAATTGCCTCCAAAATTGCACAAACGAAAGGTTTCCGAGCACTAATATACAAACTTGTAGCAGTTTATACAAACTTGTAGCAATTCATATTGTGAAATGCATAAGTTCACGGCTGCCAAAACAAGTCCAAAAATACTGAATAAATGCACCCATTCAATTATAAATGACAAATAAAAGAATTATGCACAGCATCTGCAAAAACACATAAATGAATGAATGAATGAATGAATGAATGAATGAATGAATGAATGAATGAACGAAAGCATGCATGAATGAATGTGGAGCTACACATGTTTAAACCAATAAACATACACATATAGGACAGATATATAGATAGACAAGCTTTGGTAGCGGTAGACAGCCAGGCACATCTGTATACGTATGTGACTCTTTGTGTCCGTATGATGTGCTCCCAAGAGATAACAATGTTCTAGAGGCCAGCGACTGAGTGTCTCCGGTGTATGTCGATTCTCCTGCTACACATATCAAGAAACCGACAAACCAGCAGGCCAATCATGGGGACAAGCCTGGTAATACATATGTAAGCTAGCACAATTTATTGTGTTGCATCGGTTTCGCGGTTTCCCGAAGCCACAAAAAACATCGGCCGACCAATGTGGCCGTGAGGCTGATGGCTGCCATTTCTCACCTAATCACCTAGCCGGCCCTCGTCATCTAAGGACCAGTGCCACCAACTGTCGAGCCTTGTTAAAGGCCAAAGAGTTTGGACATGATTGACGGCAATACTCAATATTCCAACTCACCTCGCGATTCCAAGGCTCCAAGGCCCCTGCTTGCACAACACACAGACACACTGGCAGCTTGAAAACGAACGGTTGCATATACAATCCAAAAAATTTTCAGAATCTTAAACCGGTCGCGGACTTCGGGTGTATTTTGGCACTCGTCGCACACCGAAGCGTTTGTCTTTGCACATGCGCAGTGCGTTTCCACCAGCGAGGCTCCACCTCGAGGTGTCTTGATCTCTCTGTGCGGGGAGAATCCATACTGTTGTATGGCATCCCGGAGGGATGTTGCACAAAACAAGCAGCTCCAGACTCTCGACTCCAAGTTCTCATGCATCTACCGTCTACCACCCTGATGATAGATTGAATATTGAACGAGACAGATACTACACCTACTAGTTACTAGATTCGACTGTTATCAGTATCGATACCGACTCGTAAGCGTTCGACCAAAACCGACCAAAACCTGCTCGCGGTATGCCTGCCAGAATCAAACGGAATCTAGCGTAGTCAACAAACAAGCATCTCCCGACAGCACAGACAACACTGAATTATTCTAACGATTCCAACTCTATTAAACAATTTCCGTCGTTACCGTTACCAACAATCGCGCTCTGGCTGCTTACACCAACCTCTCAGTCCGGAAAGCCTCAGCACTTGCGACCCAAGGCCTAGTTACCGCGAAGTCTTAATCCCCATGTCAGCTAGCTAGCAGCTACCAAACAAAAGATTCGATAGTCAGAACCACGGAAACTTACACCCCACAGCCATCTACTAACCTGTCACTCTATCTCTTCATAATGAGTCATAATGGCCTTCTGACCCATGCACCGTCATTGTATATTGATATTGTATTGCAGCTGCTGCAAACGATTCCGGCGAGCTGCTCACAATTGCAACACCCACGCGGCAAGTCCGCTCTGGTTGCCGCCAGTGCACCTTCTAAAAACGCCTGCTGCAAACTAACAATATGCAACCGTTCCGTATGAATGACTTTCACGATAGACTGACCCACATGATTGTTGCAACACGATTCCCTCCGCTACGCTACTATGCAAACACAACCGTCAAGACTTTGGGGCGTGTCTTTTTAAGGAGCAGGGAGGACCTTTCAACAAGGCTGGGTGCTTTGGAGAAAGCCTAAGGGCCTATGCAATCTACCGTCTTAAGTGATTGTGCCGTGTTTCGGATTTTCCGAGGCCCGGTCTGTATGACATGTTACGTAAGTATCGAGGAATCTTGGTTGCAAACATTTCAGAAGAGGAAACATGTGCTTGGAACTCGAACTCCGACCCCCACCGTATAGAGCCGTAGAGATAGAATAGAGTCGAATAGACTTGACTTGACAAGAATGAGACTAGTGACTAGACTAGAACGACTAGTGACTAGTGACTAGAAGCAGCTTCGAACTTTGAACGGTCAAACTTGTGCCACTGGATACACAAAGGCTTCTGGACTTCTGGCTGCTACATGGTTCACACAACTACTGAACTACTGAACTACTGCAACCTGCCAGATTCGGGCTCTCGGATCCAACAAGGGAGCTTTTCAACGGATTTTCTAACCAATGAATGAGGGCAGCACGGCCTCAACATTCAAAAGATTTTTGAATATTTACTGTAGGTTCGCATTATTTAGCAGCTAAAATTTAGCAGGCTGGTGCGATATGCACTGGCGTCCCTGTACGGTCCAGATCTGGCCCTCAGCCGAGCAGCTGGCGTGCTGCGTGCAGCAGAGCCGGTGACAGTAGCTCTTCGCTGACTTGCTCACCTGCTACCTGGGATAGCACGCTTCTGATGATTTCGCAACCTTTGTCGCCACCCTGGCTCAGGCCATAATGCAACAATGAGTCCGCACAAAGCGCTTTCCCGAACCTGACACGTTCGGCAGCCTCCTTCAGGAAATCGTTCAGCTCCTGCTTGTCAGCCTGCTTGATTGCACCGAGGTTCTGATACTTGTCGATGATAACCCCAAACTCGCCGACCGCCTGCGCACGAGCACACATCTACATCTCACACATCAGTTGTAGACTGTTAAAGGGATGAGCAGGCAAACATACGCATAGAGACAGACACTCGAACCCTGACCACCACATCACATCTGCTTGCGGCTAGCAGCTAACCCTTGTGGTGTAGTGTAGCGGGCTGACACATGACCGAGGACCGAGGCATGTATCCTGCATCACGTTACCTTTTCAATGCATTGTGGAAATCTACGGAACAAGCAGTAAAAGAAACCATTGCAATTCCTTCTATTCTACAGCACTTTGATAGGCACCATGAGCAAGCCGATGTGTCACCATCGGTAAAACAACATACGTGACCCTGAGTTGTCATGTTCACGACATGAAGCTGACAAAGTATTAATCGGGGCTAGAATCGGCTAGAATTGCACTGGGCGAAACACATACATACATACATACACACACACACACACATCTCCCTCGGTTTTAGGCTTACATCGTTAATTACTTTTATCCCTCCCTCCCTCCCTCCCTCCCTCCCTCCCTCCCTCCCTATCTAGCGGTACATCATTGAAAAGTATTCAAACACTGAGTACGGCTAGCGCTAGGCGGCTACGACCTGCTCAGGAGGGCTTGGACCTTGGATGAATGACAGGGAGTTATTGAAGCTAGGATCGAGGTGCACTACCAAACATATCACGGCCCAACCACAAACCACAAAACCCCGACAAATCCCCTCAGACTGTCATCAGTTTCGAAACTGGGAGCCTTGCGCAGCTCATTGACCTCACGAGTGATCGGGGCCCCTTTAAGCTGGGCAATCGTCAGATCCGCGACCCGAGTAGTGCTTTTCAGGTCTGTCGGGTCGCCGATCTTCTGCTTCCAGGAAGATTTGGGGATGTCCAAATCATGGGTCTGCTCTGACAGCTTCTCACAAATCTTCCCAATGTTGCACTTCAACTCGTTGAAATGGAGCTGCTGCATGTCCTGCCACAGGACCTTGTAGGTCTCCAAGTCGTTGCTGAAGACATCGTCGAAGCTGTGGCTCGACACCCACTGATCCTTGTCAACCTCAAGCACCCCCTCGATGTCGATGCCAAGCAGGCATGGGAGCTCCTTCATCGCAACCATCAGTGCATCCCTGGCCTGCAAGAAAGCAAAGAGCTTCGCCTTCTTGGAATCAACAACTGCACGCCTCTCAGCATCATTTCCCAATGACTCGAGACCTGTTGCCTGCCTTCTGACCTCCAAGCCATGCTTCAGCACACGGAGCTGCTTGTCAAAGAAGCTTGCCCGAACCTGGTCTGGGCTTTGCTCACGCACAAGCATCACCACCTTGGAGACACAATCAAAAGCATCCTTGGTCACGGCGGCGTTGATGGAACCACTGACCTGTGCAACCAACCCCCCCACCACACCCCCCACCACACCACACCCCACACACCCCACACCATCACAGCAGAAGGCGGCAGCGTAGGCCAACAGGACACAACGTTTTATAGCAGTCCCTCGGTCATGTTCCCCGCTGGCATGAGCCCCGAAACAAAAACTCAAGTGCGTGATCATTCAACAGTTGCCGTACAAAGGCTAACGGCAGCTGGCAGTCAGTCACACGGGTCTGGGAGTGGCACAATATAGAGTTACACACAAAAGCATGCAAAGCAAACCTTCTGGCAGCTTGAAGCCTCGCAGCGCAACGACACACCTCTGTAATGGGCCTGAAATCCTATGGCTACTAGCTACTCCTGGCAATTGCTACTGGGGCGGCGACGGCTACGGCTACTGAGCTACTGACACTAAGCATCTGGCAAGCATGATTGGCTTGGCCAAACCGAAGTTCGGCTTTGCAGCAACACACTGTGACTACAATGTGACTACAATCACAACACAACTTCGCATCACTTCATTCAACCAAATCTATTTCACTCCAGCTGACCCGGAAATTCTGGAGGACACGATTTCTGTAGATCTGAACCTGAACAACATCGAAACCGACCCTGTGATTGTTGCAAAGACCTTGAGCTTGAGGTGGCGCATGATGTTCGGAAGCGCTCGGTCGAGATCATCAATCACATCCTTCGGCATCTTTTCTTTGGTGGGGCCTTGGGACATGGCCATGGCCAGCGCGTTGAAGTCCACATCGCCAGCCGCGATTAGGGCTAGGGCAGCAGCTTCATCTGCAACAGCTTGCCACGCCTGTGCGTGGGCATGCTCAGCAGCCCACTCCTCCAAAGCCTTCACATCTTCTGGCTTTCCAATCAGCTGAAGAGTCATCTTCACGGCTTGGATCAACCGAGGGGGCTGGCTGCCCCCATCGGATTCAAGGATTGCCTTTAGGCATGGCTTCGCCACCTCCAGCATCATGGTCTCCAGGGCATTTGTCGCACCAGCACGCATGGCTGTCCGAAGCCCGGGCAACTCTTTCACCGCAAACCCCAAAGCCTCCGCAGCATCCTTGGCAAGGCTGGCCGAGCCCAGCTGCTCGAGGGACTGGAGGGCTTGGGCACAGATGGGCTCCGCAATCTTGCTCGAGCCTGCCTTCTTGAGCATCTCATCATGCTTGTCCTGCCAGAAACTCTTGGTGACGAGCTTGTTGGCGGTCTGCAGCATGGAATCCTTGCCCTTGTAGCTGCGCACCGCAGAAACGTGCCCAGGGTTACTCCCAAGATACCCAGTCTGGGGGTGAAGGAGGGCCACGAAGCAATGCGAGCACAGCTTCAGGCTCTGCAAGGATGTCGCCACTCCAGCATCCAGATTCTTGAAGTAGTCGGTCGTCATGATCTGCTCGAGCTCTGTCAGCAGGTTCTTGAACAGATCCATGAGAATCTCGCTATTCTTGTTGCCATCCTGGAGCAGCGCGATCATGCCGTCTCCGAGGAAAGCTTCCCGCAAGCTCTCACCGATGGCCTAAGTTAAGGCCAATGGGATTATACGAGAAGCCCAAACTCGAGGATTCGAAACCCTTGTTGGGATGGGAACAAGACCCAGCTTCAGGCACTTGACTACTAATCTAGGGACTTCACTAGGACTGAAGTAGAAGGCCGGACATGTGTAATGGAAACCAAAACCAAGACCACGGGATGATCACGGGCCTACTTGCTCGACTTATGCCCTACCGCAACAAGCCCAACAAAAGACCTGCCTGCCACTCCGCGTCGGCAGCCTCCTTGACCGCAGCCGCATCTGCGTCCCCAGCATCTTGCATCTGGCCAAGGACCACACCCCCCCTACTACACTGTTAGTTACTACACCGCCACCACACCCTGACTCTCTTCCAACTAGAGTCACTAGAATCTACACTAGAATCACTGGAACAAGGAGGAGGCTGTCTGAATTGGGCAGGCCTGAGTAGATAACAATTCCGGGCGCCCCAAACCCAATGGAGTCTAAGCTTGGGGAAGCACAACATCAAATCGAACCCTGCAACTAGTAACTAGTGAGTAGTGTCTCGCATCAAGGAAGCCCCGGTAAGCCTCAGCGATCAAAAACCCCAAACCTCGAGAACCTTCAGAACCAGAAACCTCTGCAATGCCCCACACCTACAGCTCACAAAAGGCTACACATGTCTCATCGCGCAAGTCCGAACGAGCCTCCACGCATGATGCACAGTTGCCCCGACTGGTCCTGCCAGTCAACGGCTGAAAGGAACCACTGATGAGCAATCGACGGAGTCCTCGAGCCACTTTGGTCGCCGAAGTCCTACAACGAGCTTCAAGGATAGAACAAAGTGGCGGGACGAGCAAAGATCAACACTGTCCTGGGGATGGATCCAGAATCCAACGCACCAGGCCCAGCCGCCTAGCCGATTAGCGGTGTGTGCGACGACCCACAAAACACATATTTGCAACGCCGCGTCCGCCTCTGTGTCCCGTCATCGACAAGCGATCCGGTCCTTGCAACACCGGCAATCAAACACACAAAATCAAAACCTATAGCCACACAGCACTAAACCTTCGCACACAAGAAATGGCATCCTGCAGGGACACGTCGAGCGAGCCCGATTGGTCAAGGTCTCCTAAAGTCAGCGACATGCTCCTTTCGCCCTAATGCCCTAATCTACCCAACGCAAGGGGAAATAAGCTGAGAAGGAGACCTGTATCGACTGTATGGAACAAGTGCCGTGGTCGCTGACGCCGAAGTCAGCTGATCCTGCCGGCATGTGTGTTATGCGAGGGTGCCTCGAAAAGCACAGTGTCCTTCGGCCCATCTGTCTCGGATATGTCCTTGCAAGAGCTCGGCTGTGTTGCAGGCTCACTTGTCGCTAGCTGCCGCTAGCTGGCAGCCAAAGAGAAACCCAGAAACGAAAACAACAATCCTGCGCTGCTGATGGCAATGTGCTCAATGAGCGACTGCTCCTTTCAAGAGATTGGATTTCCCGCACAGCAAACAAAACGATGAAGTCCGAATGAAGTCCTCCACGGGTGCCACAGCAGATGGAACCAATGCCACCGGATCCTTCCAGGGCCGGAGAAAAACTAAAGGTTGCAAACCAACCAACACCTCTGCCTCTGCCACTTGATGCCACTGGGGTCGTCTGATGCACTCAACGATGGAGCCTGGAACAGTCAGGGAGCTTGAAAAACCCCCATTAGCCAGCCCAAAACCAAAGATCCCAAAAATTGAGACTGTGAACAGAACGGGCAAACAGCCAGCCTCCGAGGCAGAACCGTAGCCCTCGACACCGAGCTGGCCGGGCGACCTATAGCACACACAAGAAAACAACCCCAAATCCACAACGAACACCCACTTCCAATCCGGATGCCACAACCTCAAGTGGGCTGAGGCCAGTGCGACTTGGCTGCTGATCGCCGTCAGTCAACCCATATGATGTGTTGTTTCTGCTGTTGTTGCACACGGTTTTAGTCTGTTGCTGCTAGCTAGGTAGATACTTCAGGCAAAAATGATGAAGTCTCAGCAATGAGAAGAAGCCTCCACCATGCATGTGTCGCACAGCTGCATCATGAAAAGCCACTCCAGAGGCGACCAACAACTGAGCGGCTCACAATCCTAACCTGTGACCCTTCGAAATAACAAATAACACAGTTTCAGTCGTCTCTAATCTCTAAACTATACTATATACGGACCTGATGAGTCTATGCTGGGCGAACATACCGACGACATGTTTGCGGTAGGGACCTAGGACCTAAGCCTCAAACCCGGGGTCTTAACTTAATAAGTATTAGAATTATTAGAACACCCACGCTGGCCTCCAAGACCTTGGCTGCACGCTCTTGCAGGACTTGGAAAGTTGGCAACTGGTGTCGCTGGTTGCAACGGAACCCTGCGGGGCTGCGCTCCACCTGAGCCGAGCTCAAACGGCTGAACATCCGGAGCGGTTGCTGGTTCGAGAGCATCCTGCCCGGTTCCAGCACGATGTCGGCCACCCGGATGGCCGTTTTCGAGTAGACGGTCACCTTGTGGCAGCTTTGCACGAGGTCCTCGGGCAAGTCTTTGAAGCTCAAGAGGTACCCACGAAGGTTTTGTCCAAACTGCTCCAAGTCCAGCTGACACTCTGGCAGCTTCAACGCTTTCCCTGTCACTTTGAAGTGCTTGAGGATGTCGCCCTCGGAAACAAAAGCGACGTCGAAGGAGACCATATGGCCTTGCTCGGTGAGGGAGTCGACGTTAGACGATGCCTTGAAAGATCTCGCTTCGATGGTGTCGTAAATGACCAAAGCTTTGTCAATCTCGCCCTTGATCTCATCGTTTCCCTCCTCTGAGTACAAGGCGGCCATGTCCTCCGGGGCTGCCTCCGGAAAAAGGCTCACCAAGACGGCTAGGCACTTGTAACAGAAATTCCCGATGGGCCGTCTGCCCACACTGTCGGCCCACTGGACATCCTGACTCTGACGGTGTTTCTCTGCCAAAACCCTTGGGCGCGACGCCCTAGAATCCCTAGAGACCCTAGAGTCCCTTAGAGTCAGTTGCCAATGGGATGAAATTTGCTTTGCAAAACCGATCATGGTCAAAGAAGCTGCGACACACACACACACACACCCATCCCGCCCCAGCAGCCGTTCCGATGCCTTCGGCTTCAGACCGCAGAGAAGGCACCGCAACATCTCAACCGCTTTCTTGGCCTTGGAGCTCGCGGGCCGTGCCGACTCAGCCGCAGTGGACACGTCCTCCCACCCGTCTTCATCCGGACGGGAAGACTGGGCCGAACTCCTCTTCTGCGTAACTCGGCGAGCAAGAGCCTGCAAAATTTTCATTGTAGTTAGACAGCAACCAACAAAAAGACCTACTCACCAAGATAGAGAAAAAGAAAGAAAGGGTTTTATGTATTTGTCCATATAAGTATAAACACATATAACTCTGAAAACACATGGCTACCTGTGAGTTTACGCCTGACTGACTTATGCCTGATACACTCTGCTGGTGCCTCTGTCGGCGCTGCGTCGGCTCCACGCTTAAGAGGCTTACTCAAGACCGCCATGCTGCGTGCACTGGGGTCGCGCAGTGCTTCAAGTCTACTAGTCTACCAGCTGCAGGGCACAGACCCCAAAACCTGCCAGGAGGACAGCAAGTTCGTCAAAGGAATAACTGATGACACGGCATGACACAGCAGCCCGTCAGCTTGCGTGGGTTTTAGCCCATAGCCATGAAGTTCCATGCACGGGCCAGAAGCTATCACTACTTGTAGCAGTCACTAGCAGCAGCAGCAGCAGCAGCAACAGCAGACACCAGCAGTCACTATCACTAGCGGCTGGTGTGCCACAACACCACAAGTGCAAATGCCAGCATAGCAACAATGCAGGGGCTATTGACGAGCGATGCCATCCAGACATATGTGGCCTCACATTGCAAAGCATGAGTGAGAAATGAACACCCCATTTTCCTCGAGCTCCAACTTGCACTGCAGTGTCACTGCAAGTGCCTGCTAACTAGTCCAGGCTGTATGTCTATGACTCTATGGGAATCTACCGGAGCTATGTCCCCGGCACAACCAATTCCCAGTCATGGACAGCTTGTCTAAAGTTCCAAAACCCCGCCTCTATACGTGGATTCTAAGACTCCAAAGCGAAAATTGTTCTGTAAACTTCTCTGCCCGCGGGAAAAGGCTGCGATCACATTGGTTTTCTGGCCACGGTCTGACATACTGTGCCAACGAGGTGATTTACATTGACACACAGTCCGCCGATTAACATATCAAATAGACTGAAAGGGAAGACACACCTATGATTATCTTTCTTGGGATGTGTAGGCCTCGTGCACCACAGTATTGAATGGGCAGCCGCGCACACCAGGCCACTACTAAGCAGCTCAGCATGGCAGACACCCAGACCTCGTCACAATCACGAACAATGAGATTGGTGACTGGTGGCAAAATATCTAAATCTACTGTACGGTGTGCACGGTCCGTCAGGTCGCACAGAAACAATGGCCGTGGTGATTGTAAGTATCAAGTCTGACACTTTCTCATAAAAGAAAAACACTCACCGCACTACTCAGCTACACTATCCCAACCCTCATGGCTTACTCACTTACTCCCTGCAAACCACGACAACAACAACCTTCCCTTGGCCACGCTCCGACTCCCTGGGTCTCATGTGGCACAGACCACAGTATCAGAGACGTCAGTGCCACACTACTGCGGAACAGCAGGCCAAGCCTGACCAAAAAACACTTCGACGGTTTTGGGCCCTACCTGCTGGAGCAAGCACGGACCCCAACTTGCACTAAATTAAACCACTTCAGGCTTGCAGAAGCAAACACGAGCCGGCCTGTTGTGCGCACCTTACTGGATTCTTTCGGACTAATTAGTAATACAAGTAGCAGCTAGTAAGCTAGCAGCTAGCACAGTGAGCCCAGGGAACAAACAGACGAATGGTGACTAACATAAGCCTTAAGCACCTTGCAACACTGTAAACTGCAGACTGTACATACAAATAAATTTGCTTCTTGTGCTACTGTAGCCAACCTCATGAGCACAACTCTGTACTGCCGGCAGCTACGAATTGTGTGTGAAACAGCAGTTGCTCCAAAGCACTTTCGCTCGATTTCCTGACCTTACTCATTGTTGCTGCCTGCTGCCACTGTCTCTCGATCTTCCTAGCCTGGGAACTGCTTCACGCAGTACAAAGCCCAAAGTATCGATCCAATGCTAGGCAGGAACATGCCCTGGCCCGCGATCTGGCAAAGCTTGTTCGCGCTCACATCCTGCGGCGCCACCACCCTCTCTTTATCCCAGCCTTGCAACACAAAGTGTTCAAGACCGGAAAGCACTCGATCCGGACCATACGCATAAAGGCGTGAGCTGGTTGTGAGGCAAGGCAGAAGGTTGTGACAGCGGCGGTCTGTGGAAGCCTTCGAAAACTTGCGGCGGTCCGGATTCTGGGAGATATCCAGAACACACTCTGACATCAACCTGCTCAAGGCCTCACTCTTAATCATACGCAAAGAACACCCAGAGTCAATAACCTTCTGGGCACATGTGATGTCCACAAGGGCCAGAACCCTCTCTGTCCTTGGCAGCCCGACGCCTAAGAACTGCTTCCGGCCAGTCCACAGCGCCAGCCCTGGCGGAATGGCGGATTCCTCTTCCCATTTGCCCACCTGCTGTCTCCACTGCACACCCCGATCGCTGACCGTCGCCTGGGCTGGGGTCGGGGCCGGGGCATCTAAGGTCGTCCCGGCAATCCGGGAAGGATTAGATTCAGTCATGTTGAGGATTAGGACTAAATACCTATTTGGCAAAACACGTCCCATCTCAGTTGCCGAATAGCTACTTCAAGCACAGCAGGAGTTCATAATGAATCCACAAAGGGTTTCTGCATAGCTTGTAGCTGCCTGCTTCGGGAAGAAACAAAACATTCCCGACCTCTTGCTAGCGATGCTTGCAATGGGATGGAGGCGATGGCTTTCCAACCAAGTCTTCGCACACGCATGAAAATCGACTCAAAGCAAAGAAACCTGACGGTATAGAGTATAGAGTATAGAGCTGATGGCAGGCCACTGCAATTTTCTATCCAAGAAATCCTATACTCCCTCCCTATCTATTGGTACATCTTTGAAAAGTAGACGACACTTTGCACTTCTATACAGAGTCTACTTTGTAAACACTGACCCTCCCCCCCCCAGCCTGCTGCCTGTTCTTCCCGAGGAGACAATTTTCAATGCATTTCCCAAGCATTTTTGGAGGCATTCTCGAAGCATTTTTTTAGCATTTCCAGAGACAGTTTGGACAGGAAATGTGTGGAAAAATGCCTTGGAATTGCTCCAGAATTGCAGCTGCCAGTCTACCCATATTTCAATGGATTCGCAATTTGTGGGCATTTTTCACGCATTTTTGTGTAGAAAATGCTTGAAAATTGCAAATTGGTCGGAAATAGCTAGCTTGCCAGCCATTTTCAAGCAAATCTCAGTCTTGGAGCAATTTTCTTGCAATTTTCAAGCATTTCTGGAATGGAAAGCATTTGTTAAGCTTTTTTCGTGCAATTTTCACTAGGAAAATGCATTTTTGGAGCGGGAGGCATTTTTTGAGCATTTTGGGAGCATTTTGGGAGCATTTTTTGAGCATTGCATTTTTGGAGCGGGAGGCATTTTTTGAGCATTTTTGGAGCATTTTGGGAGCATTTTTTGAGCATTTTTCCTAGGAAAATGCTTAAAAATTGAGTTTGGACTTATTTCTCCTGAAATTGCATTATTTTTGCATTATTTGGGCATTTTTCTTGCATTTTCCTAGGAAAATGCAAAAAAAAAAGAATTTCTGCTATCCTGGACAATGCTCTGCAATTGCTTCAAATTTGCTTAAACATTGCTCCAGAAATTGTCCTTGACAGCAGAAAAAATGCGAAACATTTGCACACTGCAGCTGAAGATTCAGGTGAAAATGCAAACAAAATGCTCCACAGAATGCCTGAGAAATGCGCCGAAAATTGCCTCCTATTCACCCCTTGAGCATATAGCCCATCTCTCGGCATGGTACTCCTGTATTTCTAGCAGTCCTAGCGGTCCTAGCAGCTGTTACTAGCTCGCATTCTCGCGAGCAGTCAGGCACCTTTCATGTGTTTACTTACCAGTCACATAACCCTTAGACATAGCACCCGAAGGGGTACGAACATACACCTAGCAGACCTAGCATCAAGCAAGTTGCAGGGGAGCCAGCCATGCTAGCAGGGAGGAACACATCCTCCAGCCGTGGTTGCTCCAGGGTCTCGGCATAGTCTGTGATGGCCTGCGGTTTTCACGTACGCATGAGTCCGCGGCTGGATGATGTTGTGAACATACTTCCGCACAAACAATTCAATCGCTGAATCAAGATTGCTTCAGAACACTCCGAACTCCACAGGCCTTCAACACTGCCACCAACTTGTCACAATCGTCGTCGGTGTAGAGATCGTTGCGAAGCAGAGTGATGTAGAGCCTGTTCAATCAGGAGTCTCATCATGCACCGATTTGCAGCAGGGGTCTTCCTAGACTTGTCAGACCGTGTTTACGGCCCAAAGGTGAGAGTGTGGGCGCAGCGGGTGAGGCCTGGGGTCAGGTGCCCCTTTATTTCGATACCCCGAAACCTCGCGAAACTATCAAGAATCAAGATCACAGTGTTACATACAACGTGGCACTCTTGTCCGAAACCAAAAGCCTCTGTCTATATTCTGTACACCAGATGGGACAGGGGCACACATATCTTATTCTATGCACTGAGGCCAAATCTCCACGAACCGAAAGTCCACAAATCAAAAAGCAACACCCATCTGAAAATCGAAACTGCATCCCGTCCAGGTCTTCAAAGTTTACAACTCTCAAAAGATTGTGGAAGCTGAAAGCTGGCCTGTCCGACATGAATCATCAATCGGCCCTCTCTTGGTTCTGAACGCCTCTGAAAGACACTCTTTACTTCTTCGTACTTTTGAAACAAGGAAGAAGTCTTTGTGCCAACAACAACAACAACAACATGGAATTTGGGATGACTTGTAATCCTAAGTGCCAGGCTTCTGTGGCTAGAGTCGGCTAGAGGGTTGCTGTTTTGACACAAGCTGTCTGTAGTGCGGGGCAAGGCCTAGGGGCCTAGCAGCTTTTTCTACACAAACTGCTGCTACTTATTCCAGTAGTGGAAACTGGAATTGGCAGGGAGCATTTTTGTGTTCAGCCGGTGCCGTGTCAATCGGCAAACATTCTCAGCGAATGCATTCCTGAGGTGAGCGGAGGTTGGAGCCTTAATAAATGAACTCAGGCTCCTCGCTTTCCCCAGGCTTCTGCGCACGCTCACGTCGAAGAATTTCATCCGCCTTTGGCATGCTACTGAAGAACGCTCGTGCTGTCTTGCGTTCGTCCAAGCTGAAGAGGAGTGGAAGAGCTGTGTCGCAATGTGTTTGTCTGTCCGGGTGACTGTCTTGACACATGAGCCACTGAACCAGCAAGCCAACGGGTCTCCCTTGGCCTGAGCGAAGACTTTCACGATCACGGCTACCGCTGCTGCGATTCTTGAGCTCATTGAAGGTTCTGCTCTTTTTGCAATCATTGCCATGGCGTTTGCATCTGCATATGGCTGTGCAGCTGTTACTCGGCGGGTAGTAATGCAGCTCTCCATAATGCCCGACGGGAACAACGATTTCGGTGCCAGTTTTCTTTCTGCCAGCACGGGATGTGGCTGCCCCCACAGCAGCCTCAGCATCAGCAACAGAATCTGCGGTCGTTGTTTCTGCAGCTTTCGCTTCCAACCTGCTCAAGAGAGCCTGTCTTTGTTCTTCCAAGGACGTCTCCGGGCGGCCTGTGGCAGCCTGCTCGGCATCTGGTGGAGCTGCATCAGCTGGCAATTCCTTTTCTAGCTGTTCCAGTGCCAGGTCCAAAGCTTCTGAATGATCACTGTCTGTATTCGAGTGGCGATCATGATCAACACTGTCGACATTGTCCACATGTTCAAGCTCACGCTCTCGCGCATCTTCAGCATGCCAAGGCTCGAGTTCGGGGTCGAGATCGGGCTGTTCACCACCATCTGCGACAGCTGGAGCGCCATCGTGACCAGGACCTTTCCGACGGCGCCTCCTTTTCGGAGCAGGCTGCTCACTCCGCGGCTGCCTTGCTGCTGTGGAGCTTCTGGTTCGCTTTCGTGATGCCTCCAAGTCTCGGCGCCTTTGCTCTTCTGCAGATCCCTCACAGGGCAAAGCAGAAGAAGCAACAGCCACAATAACTAACAGATTCGACTAAGGCGACTAAGGACTCTCATGGACCGAGTAGTCAGAGTAGTCCCTGCCTTATTGATCCAAGAAACAACGGGTACTGCTAGATTGCTGTTCGATTACATAACCCTCATCTTCACAGTCGATCGTTAAAAAAACTCCGATTCCTTGCAAGCCACAACAGCCATAACGACTCATAAGTCCTGGGCCTTAGCATCCTAGCAGCACCACAAAGAAAGACCACACCCAGCACGACACAGAGAAAAACAACACCACCGCGCGAAAAATCCAAAACCAGAGGCAACTGCACCGAAACCATCCTCAGAAATCTGAGAGCACCAGCAATTACAACATAACCTTCCTCAGATATCTACGACCTGTAGCCATTGCAACGAAACCTTCCTCAGCAATCTGAGACCAGTAGCAATTGCACACCCACCCTCTGCCGAATGACTAGTGGCTTGTGAGTGGTAGACTAGCAAGTAATGCCTGACATGAGCTGGCACATACTAGTCACCTGTAATCGCAACTACCACACAGTAATCGGAAGTATTAGTAATCTACTGAATCTAGTAATCTAGTATCTAATAGCTTGACAACAACGGGCACCAATATGCCAATAGGTTTAGTAGTTGACTAGCTAGGACTAGGAAGTAATAGCCGCTATGACCAATACTGCACAGTATGGCGCTAAAGACCTCTGCTAATGCTGCAAATGTGTTTTGGTTTTGCTGCTCACACACAGCTTCATCTTCGAAACACATGTGTACGATATATCCGATATGGCACCATGACACTTTGACTCCTGCTTACCTAGACTGTAAGCTGCTATTCTCTCTAGAAGTAGACTAATGAGTAGTAGTAGCCAATAACCAGCAACAAAAGTCTAGAATCCAGAAATTAGCCAGCCACTTCCCGGCCTTCCACACCTCAACCTCCGGCAGAATCGATTGCTCCTCCACTTCAACCTTGTTTGCAACAGTGTCCCAAGCTGTTTGTGGGGCATCATCCGAAAAGATCACATGCCAGCCAGCTGTCCACTTTGCATTGAAGTCAATGCATGTCCTGAAGGCATTGGGGGCCCGCAAAAAACGTGGGGTCTGTGGGACGTGGAGATCCCGCAAAGTCCGGCCAGCTTCCTCGTGTGTATCACCAGGCGTCAAAGGCAACACTGAGAACTCGTATGTCGTGTAGTTGCAAAAGCCGATGTGGAAGAAGAAGGGGCCTTCTGCAAAAGCATTTGCCTCAGTGGAGGCACTTTGGCTAGGTCCACGGTTCATCTCAGTTGGCACTGCCTGTGCCAGCGCAGTGTCAGACCATCCTATGGCACGCAAGGATTTCTCCCGTGTTTCTGCAGGCTCCTCATGGGTGGGTGCACTGCGTCGCAAGCTCAGAACGAGAAACCCACCTTCCAGAAGCAGTCGGCTAGAAGTTTTCTTCGCCTTGGGTTTGCTCTTGGAGGCCTGGTCTTGCGNNGCAAGAAATACGCATCTGCGTCAGGGCCAGGGTTGCAAAGGCATACGCCCAGCCTGCGACACCGCTGCTCTTCGAAGCCACACAACAAATGTGCTGCGAGATCCGGAGCTTCCGCATTTTCATGCATCACATTGGCCTCCAGCCAGCCTTCTTCAAGTTGAGTCTTCAAACCCGACTTGGAACTCTGCTCCAACATTGGCCACACAGCCTGAGAAACACCAAAACACACATGAGTTGCGGGGCTTGCACGGCTACTAACTAACTAATCAACACGTGCGCGACCACATGGCTGAACTGAAGTACCCCGCAACCGACACGTCCTCGTCAAACAGACTGTTGAAATTGTCAGTGCGCCACAGAGACGGTTCAGCCACAACCACAACATAGAAACGTTTAACAACATTATTATAGAAACTAGCGCTAGCTGCTACCCGAGCCGCTAGACTTCAGGCTAGCTCCACATTTACCTTGCTTTAAGCCCTACCCACAGCTGCCCTGCTAGTCAAGGTAAGGACTTGCAATCCAAGTATAGACTTGAAGCCTAGAGCCTGGCCTTGTGGATGATAGCAATCGTACTTTCGACAAGGAAAGTGTAGTAATGAAAGTTGCTGGTAAATCCATGGACTGATAGTGATTAATGACGAATGACTAGCACTAGTGACACTAGTGACTAGTGAAAATCAAACCTGACAATGGGACTCCCTCTCTACGACTTGCACCTGAACCTCACCGCCCTATGGCCCAATGGGCTTATGGCCCGACACAACCTGTAGATTCTGGACCCCGGGACCTGAGCCGTGAGATGGGTAGAAAGGATTGGCTGATTCTTTCGAAAAAGCCGTCAACCCTCAAAGAAATGATTGTGCCAACAATCGATTGCCCTAGCAAGAGATGATAGGTGGCAAACTGGCTCTAAAGCACCAGGAGTAAGCTCTGAAGACCCTGATATGCCTGATGCGCAGGAGGCCCCCACACGAACTTGGATTAGTAGCTAACAGCTAGCAGCTAAGCATTAACTATCGATGTCATGTCCAAACAAATAAAGACCTTCACCCCAACACTACATGTTTGAAGACACGAGGCCTGCGTCAATAAGTCAGTGGCAGCTTGCACTTGCACACTGGCAACACCCTGCCCAGGCAAAGCCGTCGCAACCATGTCAGAAGGCAAGTCTGGCAACACCTCTACGAGCTGGCGGAAAAAAGCTTCACCCCTGCTTGCAGACAACGCAGTCACCTCGGCCAGACTTCCTGCATGTTGCACCGCAAGTTCCTGATCGCACTTGTCCCTCAAAGCCTTCAGTTCTGATCGCAGGTTCTGAACTGCAGGCAATTCTGACGACTGCCCGGCTCCTCGCCTTCTGTTCCGTCGTCGCTCTCGTTCTCCAAAAGCTTGATGGCCTGCACGAGCAGCAACGGTCCCAGCGCTGCCAGCATCCACATATCGAGCGAAGCGGCCTGGATCACGTTTGGCCTCGTGGTACTCCTGGGTTAGTCTTGAAATGGATGGCCCCAAGCGGGTTCCACGACCGTGAATGCTCAAGTAAGCACGGTAAGCGCCGCCTCCTCGGCGGTATTTTCGAGGCTTGCCCACTGGTCTTCGATTCTTTGCTGCTGTGCGGCCTTGACGTCTTTTCTGGTTCTGCGTCCTTGGAGCCTGTGCTCCTGTGTGCTCACTCACGACTTCACGCAGCGTGGACAACTCTCGCGACAAGTGCTCGCTGTTGACTTGTTCAAAAGACACAGCATCAGTCTGCACTGATCTGACTGTCGTGATCCTGCGCGTGCTTGCATGGGTGGCCTCGACGCAAGAAATATCTGTCCATATGACTGAAGCCAAACCGTGCAGGCAAGCCTGAGCTTCTGCTGTTCGCAAATCCGGATACTTCTTCTTGACTTCGAAAGATAGCCTATCCATCATGCAAGGTTGCTCTGTGAAAGCCTCGATGTTCTGCATGTTCTGCTCCAGGGCTGTAAACAGCTTGAACGGAAATCCTCTGTGCTCTGCAAACATCAGCTGCTCAGCAGCCGCGCCTCTAGCTTCGGGATCCGATGCCCTTTAAAGCTCTACTCTACAACATTAGCAGGGTCATTAGGACCATTAGGACAAGGACACTGCTTTGGGCCGAAGGCTTAGGCTAAGGCTAAGGCGGCTAAGGACGGTTTGGGACCTACGGTAAGTAAGGGCGTAGGTGACCAGGGAGCAAGGGACGAGAAAGCAACAAAATGTATCAGATCACGAGCAGCAGCACCCGCACGCGCGAGCATGCGGAACAGCAAGACCCGGGTGGAACGAAGACATGCGCTCGATGGCAAACTCTGTAGCTGGCCATGAAAGCCTTCACGCAAGAGGGTCAGGAAGCTCTTTTCCAGAGAACCATCAGCAGCCTTCAGAACACGATAGCTTCGTTTTCCAGTCGTAGCCTTCAGTGCTGCCTGCTGCTGCTCCCAGCTAGAGCCAGCAAAAGTCAGAGTATCTGAAAGGAGCTTTAATGGTGCTTTCATGGCTGTACGCATCACCACAAACGCATGCTGCACAGATGCATGCTCGCACCATTTGCCAAGCTTTGCTTTCAGAGCCGCGTTGAATGAAGCCCAGTTCACATCCCCGGTCTCGGCTTGCACATGGTCTTGCAGATCCACGTTGTCGTCTTCCCCAGACTGAAACCACGTAGGTAGCTCGGGATCTGCCAGCTGCGCAGTCGAAGCATTGGATTGCGCAATTCGCTCAGGCACCGGGTGCTGCAGAACGACATCACCCCTATCAGCATCGACAGCATTTTGCAAGTTGCCCACGGCAGACCAGCCCTCAATGTCCAAGCCTGCACGAGACGAACTGCTTGTTGGCAGCTGTGGATCAACACGGGTGTGGCCCTGCGTCCATAGCTGGATCAAAGGCCGAAGAAGGGCATGGTGTGATTGAAGTACACCAAAAAAGTCGACAGCCATATCTGCGCCTGTCCAGCGGGATCTTGGGAACTCTGGGCAAGGCCCAGGGAGTAGTGCTGGCACGAGCCATTCCTGCAGAACGAGAACGACTTGCTCTCGGGTAGCAAAGTCAGCAGTTGGCATCCAGAACTCAATGCGATCCGATCGTTGCAAGTTGCCGTTACACAGATGTTCCAAGATCAAACGACGCCGCAAAATGTTTTCGGAAGCACTACTGCCTCGCCGGCTGTCTGGCACGGCGGAAAGTCCAGGCGCCAGGAAAAGGTCATGCACGGCCCTGCGATGCACAGTGTACTCTGGCGGCGGCGTCCCTACCTGGATGTCCAAACGACCCTCGATGAGACCCTTCAAGATTGTCCTCAGTTCGTTGAGGCTATTCCCTTGCTTCGTCGCGATTGAGAACATAAGCATAGCCGATATATTCCCCGAAAGTAAATCGAACTCAGTTTTCTGGACTTGTGCAGACTTGTGCACGTCGCATAGGAAATGGTGCGTAATCCAGGAGTTGTCATCGTTGTTCAGTGCCTTTTCAGCTCCCTGGTTCGAGAAATGGCGGTCCGTCGCAGGAACCGAAAACTTCAGCGGAAACTGGCGACTGAAGTGCAGCAGGCCGGGCAGCCTGGCCTCTTGCTCTGCTTGCGACCACCTCATGTTTGCAATCGTACACGAATCCACCAGCTGCAATGGACAAGGAACAACAGATCTGAACAATATGTACTTGCCATTGAGGGCCTCGTTGTTATTCAGTTGTGCCCTCATCAGGAAGGCAATTTCCATCTTAGTTTGGACCACCTTGGCCGTAACTGCACGATTGGTTTTGCCGAGGACTTTGCGACGGTCTTCTGGAAGTTTGCTCGGGAGCCTCAACTTCGTGGGTGTTTCATCATACCGTCTACTTTTCATAATGCACACGGGCACCAAGTTCTTGTCGTCGATCTGCTGCTGGAAAGCTTGCAGGATGACACGCCAAGACATGGATGAAAAATGAAGGTTCATCATGCTCACACGTTGCCTGTCACGAACAAACGTCCGCTCAGACCCTTCAAAGTCCTGAGCAGCTGCCAACTTGAAGGACATTGTCGTGGATCCCACAAGCCTGGAAGCACCCATCGCCATGGATGCAGCAGTCATACGATTTGGTTTTTCACTGAAACCTTCAGTCATCTCATTCTGGCACCAGCATGACTTCAGAAACTGAAGCAGAAGGCTTTGGGCTGCGTCGAAGCCTCTTTGGAAGCATTGCATCGGACCGCCTCTGACCAAAAGGGCCAAAGTGGTGCTCTGCACACGTGATTGGATCCGAGTTTCCACTGTCTCCAGTCTCTCGTGGGAGATTGGTTGTGTCTCACGCCCGAGCAGGCACGAGCGATCACCATCACGCCTCCAAATGTTTCTTAGCCATTTGCTGCCAATCAAGCCCACTGGTCTTCCTCGTTTGTCTGGTCTTGCAGGAGCACCTATGGCACCAGGAGGCTGCGCTGAAAAAACAGTGTCTCGCGCAGCTGCCCCCCAACCCTCATCATCCATGCCGCACGCACCATTGAAATCACAGCAAGTGAAACTGGCTTCGGGCCCAGCATCTTTGCCGGCCCCTGGTAATCTGGTAAATCTGGAGCATAGCAGGTTGTAGCTGTAGCACTAGTCCTAGTCCTAGTGACCAAGCGCTCTGACGTCCTAGTCCTAGTCCTACAATCCTACCCGCCCTAGGGCCAATGAGCATGGCATATCATCTCCAAAGTAAACAACAAACGGCATAAAAGCCAGACCCATTGTACAAAACCATGTAGCCATGTCCAGAAAACCTCGTTCCGAGAAGAAAACATCAGCCTCATGACAAACATATTCATATTCTTTGTTCAGTCTAAAACCACAGCACCTGAGGAGCCATGACAGACATAGCAATTCAGGCCATTGGCCCCATCAGCTTGCAACCACTGGGGCAATTAACTAGCAGTCTGCACCACAGTCGCCAAAGCCCAACCATGTGTTGCTTGACACCTGGCCTGAAGTTGATACCGGAATCATTGAACCAAGAACCTGTAGAAACCACAAAGATGACCCCACATTTACCAGTGGACCGACACGCAAGTTGATGGACTGACCCATGGAGATGCACATCTACTTCAAGCACATAGGTGGTAAGATTGGTAAGCGTGGCAAGCCAGTTGCGGGGGTGTGGTGGGGGGTGTGGCGGGGGTGTGGTGGGGGGTGTGGCGGGGGGGTGGTGGGTGTGTGGGGGGTGTGGGGGGTGTGGGGGGTGTGGTGGCGGGGGTGTGGTGGCATACACCCAGCAGCTAGCGGTTGGTGTTTGGCATACGATAACCCGCAGAGCACTCGTTGCAACGACTGATTGCTGCGACAAGGAATAACCTGACCAAAAACAGGCCTTGGGCGGCTGATTGGTATCCACGTCTTGGCATTGAGCTTGTGCACAAGAACATGGTAGCCAGCCACAGGGAAGTCGCAGTCGGCCGAGATCATATTCACAAGCCTGTGCCGAAGATAGTCTATATGACCCCTGCACTCTACAATACATGATTCATCATAGGATATGTGATCATGAGCTCGTTGACACAGCAGTTTGGCAGCATCTTCGCCAATTCTAGTCTACATTCTGCAAGCCTTCGAACTTAGACCAAACACGTCACTGGGCTGTCTTGGCAGACTCTAGGGGGCACTGAAGGTTGATAACATAATGAAGCTACTCAGCTACTGCCGGCCCACATGACAAAGCACTGAGACCTAACCCTGGACTTCTTCTACCGGTTCTACCGTCATCGCCGCTGCCGCTAACAGCAGTAAGACACACACACACACAC
>CAJNDV010036314.1:0-22999 GCA_905221635.1 Symbiodinium sp. CCMP2456
GGTGATGTTGGTAATGAAATGTGTTTGTTTTTTTTCGTGATGTTGGTGGTGATGATGTTGATCACAATGACGAAGTGTAGTTGGTAGGCGGGGGGGTGGCTAGTAGTAGTAGTAGTAGTAGTAGTAGTAGTAGTAATAATAGTAGTAGTAGTTTTTGTCACCCAC
This sequence comes from Symbiodinium sp. CCMP2456, assembly GCA_905221635.1. Taxonomy (NCBI): domain Eukaryota; class Dinophyceae; order Suessiales; family Symbiodiniaceae; genus Symbiodinium; species Symbiodinium sp. CCMP2456. Next base: position 166 of record CAJNDV010036314.1, read on the forward strand.
TTGGCACGTCGACGACAGCACCGCAGGGTCTTGACTACTGACGAGGTGCAGGACGACAGAAGGCTTCCCCAATACGACAACAACACCATAACACCAAGCTACAAGTAGTCGTAGTAGTAGTAGTAGTAGTAGTAGTAGTACTAGCAGTAGTACTAGTAGTAGTAGTAGTCGTCGTCGTCGTCGTAAGAGTAGTACTAGTAATGCTGGGTTCCAGAATGGCAATAGTAGTAGTCGTCGACGTCGTTTTTCCTTCGAGATCGACCACTTCGCCCAAGTATGCCTGACCCACAGCCTTCGGCGCGCGGAAGAGAAATCGCAAGGTGAAGGGTGCAAAAAACTTGCTTCACACGAACTGATTCTCGAGATTGTCGACTCTGTTTGATGAGGTCCGGAGAATTTATTGGTTTTCGATCAGTTGACCTTCTTGGTGGAATCTGTTGCGCCTTTGATATCTGAACCACCGATCTCGCAGATCTTCCTTCTGCCTTCCTTGAACCAGAGGCCGCCCCGAACGAGGCCGGCCGCCCGGCCGTGATGCTGCGGCTGATCTTGCTGGTGACCTTGGCTTCCGCGCCGGCGTGCGTGGTGCACTGTCTGACTGTTTGCCCTTCTCCCCTTCTGTAGTGCTGTCATCAATGGACAACGGTCCACCTCCTTCTAGAGTTGAGTCACCCACGGCAGGAAGGGCCACTGCTCCACCACCACCAAATGTCATAGTTGTGTCTGCACTTATCTTGACCGAATAGTCGCAGAGAATGGATCCACTAGGCCGAGCCTACGGCTGACAGGCCGCATGCCGGCTTGGTATCGACTATGCTCCCACACCGTGGGCCTGCTGATATAAAAGGTGATGCTGTGTGCACGTAATGGTCGGGTTCCGATCGCCACTGTTCCAACATCCCTGAGCAACGCACCGCCCCCACCCACTCTCGACTTTTGATTCCTGAACTCTGGAGTCTGTAAGTCTTTGCAGACGGAAATGGTTTGACGTATTCCAGTTAAGGCATCAAGAGTTCGAATGGCTTCGTCCTATGTTAGTACGACTGAACATTCTTGAGCCATAAATTTGCGTTGCAGCAAAGCTACACCCGTTCTAGCACGTTGTTTGAATGACGGTACCACGGCTCCCTTGAGGCCTGCATGGCAGTGCCAACAAGGTGGAATACGTAGCTCATATATACGTGAGTTGGCCAAGCGGTCATCCGAATGGACAACGCTTCGACGTCCGTTCAAACGTAGGTCGTAGTCTTAGTAGGAATTAGTCGCAGCAGCAGCAGCAGCAGGAGCAGGAGCAGGAGTAGTAGTAGTAGTAGTAGTAGTAGCAGTAGCAGCACTCGTCGTAGTCGTGGCTGCGAAAGGTTCCATAGGGAGTATGCGCTTGACGCATGTATTCTTGGTGGCGAGATGTTGTTGAAAGCAAGCTTGCTTGTCGGAAGGGAGGGTCCGTTGAGGGGACGCAGGACTTCCTGTATGAGTTGGTTTTTCAAGAATTCACATGGGTTCAGTTGTTGACGGTGCCATGCTTCTGAAAGCAAGCGTGCAGGGCTTAAAAAAGAAGCACCGTGCGTTGGAGAGGAGGGGGGGCACTCCCAAATACAATGCTTGCTTGACGGCTTCTGAAAGGGATGGTACGATGTTCAACAAAGCAAGCTGGCAAGTGAAAAGGCGTGGGGGTGCGGACCAGAAAAAAAAAAGAAACACACAAAGACATTACAAAAACACTCCCCGTCAAAACTGGTCGGTGGCTGATTGCCAGACTGCACAACCAGCATGAAGACTCCGCTTTTGCTTGCAAGCTCCACCGCTCCAGAAGGTCGCTGCATGCAAGCTGACCAAGGTCACCCAACCCGTGCATCCGAGTTCGAAGACCGTGCCTCCTTTGCTCGGCCTTCGAAACCAGCCTGTTTACAGGTTCGATAGCTTCGCGTTCCAGAATCCAGTCGTGGGCGGTGCGTGGGAGCAAACTTCGATAAACACTTGCAAGCAAAACGAATTCAGAAAGCCCCAGGAATCCAGCTGCCTGCGATCTCTTTCCGACAAGGGAGCACCTCAGCAAAAGCATGGCCTGCACATGCGCGGAAGGCGCTGATGCCACTGACCGGAAAGCTGCGTTCAATGCATACCCGCTCGTGCGAAGTCTCACACGGCGCATTGTGCTTAACTGTTCAAGACAGTGTTGCCACTTCTTTGCCGCGCCAAAAACAGTCGTGGATGCGACAAAGCTCATGGCATCCGTCGCCCCTACCTCTCTCATTTTCCCAAACAGAGACAAGATCCTTTCCCATTGCAATGACTGCTCACAAGCACTGATCACTGTATCAAAACACACCGCGTCTGGAACAATCTTCAGGCCAAAACAATACGAGAGGAGTGCAAAAGCCTGTCGCCACTGTCGACCTTTTTCACAAGCACTGATAGCGGAGCTCAGCAACAGAAGGTCCGGATTTATGGGATGGACAGAAGACCTGGCCAGGACGGCTTCCAGCAGTCCCAGAGCACTTTTCCATCGTGCGGCCCTGTCACAAGCCGTTAGCGCAGAGCTGAAGCTTACGACATCTGGGGTTGCCGCCAAGCTTTCCATGCAGGCCAGAATTTCACATGCAAAGCTCCACCTATGCCCTTCTGCGGTTGCCCCTATTGCAGAGTTGAACAAGATCACGTCAGGAACGCTCCGCGAGCTTGCCAAAGCTGAAAGGCAGGTGTTGAGCAACAGCAACGACTTCTGCCACTCAGTGGCTTTCCCACATGCAGCTATTACACCACTGCATGCTTTCATGCTCATTGTAGGAGGGAGCTTTGTCTCAAAGCTGTTCATCAAGTACAAGCCCCACTCCCAGCGCACTGCTAGTAGAGTTTGCGTACATGTCTCCTGTCTCCTGCCGCAGCAAAGCCGCGGTGAAATGGAGCAGCTGACCCTGCCACTCCATCAAGACTCGCAGTTTTCAGGGACCCCGGACTTTCACGCGGTCGTGCTGGAGCCGCAGGCTGCAGCTACAGAGTGAAGCAAACGTCCTCCGCTACAGTCTGAAAAGTACAGCCCTTGATGAGGATACCATCAGTCAGTGTAACCCATCTGAGGAGCTAAGCCAAGCTAGTGCGAACACTTTCTACCATGCGGACTCATATTGTACCGGTGACCCGATGCAAAGGTCAAAATGCCCGCTCACTGCCGAACACGCCACTCTGTCAAGCGCAACATGCACAAGAAACCCTTGCGGCGAACGCCGTCACCTTGAAAAGAAACCACACCCAAGAATTCGCCGCAAACCTGTGCCCCCGATCGTCATGTGCTGAGTTTCATCGTGGCCCTTTTAGATTCTCGAGCACAGTCGCTCTGCACGCGATTCCTACCGGCAGGGTTATCAGCTGCCTCTGCCTCCGGCAACGGCGCCTCCACGGCTCCACTTCGATCCGTCCGGAAAAACAATTCCACTGCCATCCCACTTCACCACAACCTGTTTTGGACCAGGAATTCCTGACTTCGAGAGGTCTATGGTCAGCTCGTTGGAATCCTTGCCAGCAGCAGACAGCTTCGCTTCCCAGAATTTGAGTTCATCACCACGCGAGCACCCTTTCCGTGTGTTCGCAACCCGCTTCTCGCGGGCCATCTCAGCTGCAGAGAAGCCTGGCCAGCTTTTAGAAACAGGTTCAGCGATCTTTGGAATTCTGATTTGCCGGCATCGGAGTGTCATTCGAAACTAGTGGGCCTCTCACGGCAGTTGAAAGAATCCCTCAAACAAAAACGACTTCTCATGACAGGCTGCAATTCTTTTTCAAGCTAGGTAGGTCTACTCCAAGCAAGCTCATATCCTCGTCGGACATCTGTCTTATCGTCTTATCTCTCCGCTCGCCCGGGCAAGTCGAGCTCGAGCCACAAGTGACATTCTTGGGGACCAACTGTAGCGACGGGAAGACTGTGGCCAACCCAATCAATCAGAACCCAAAGTTCCCATGAGGTTGCTTTCGCTTCTCCACCCACTTAGGGCCGACCCGCTGACACTCTCCAGGTGTGGATGAATCGCGGCCAGAGGGAAGATGCGAGATGTGTCGGGGCAGTGGAACAGAGACCGGCCCCATCTTCAAAATCCAGTTTGGGCGCAGAAAGAGAAGTCCGCGACCCACAAGCCAACCGGTGCAAGAATGCGGTCGGTCACACCAAGAATGACAGCGGCACGGCGCGCGCATTGAGAGCGAGCACCTGCGGATTGTGGAAAGTAAGCCACACCACGGATCCCGGAGCATGTCAATCAACCGGCAGGGAGCAGGGCCGCTCTTTGAGAAGTCACACGGCCAGCTGCAAGGCAGCGGACACAAAGCCGTGAATAGGGACGGAGCTCGAGGTAAAACAAAGCAAAAAGCAACACAACCAAGCATCAGCATCATGATTCAGACAGAATCATACAGGGCAGCGACGATTTCGCTTTTGGGCTGGAGACAAGGTGGCGCGGTGCAGGAACCTCCGTGGTGAGATTCGGCGATCAGGCTCTCATGTGGGAGTTGCTGCACGGGCTGTTGCACATTGGCGCCTGTTGCGAGGATCCAGGAGGCCGCGCTTTGAATTGGTCCATCGGACAAACCCCGGACCAAGCAACATGGAATGGTGGAGCTACGGGTTCCCCCCGTCTCGCTAGCAGCCTAGGGTCATGCTGGGGAAGACAGTCTGCTTTTGGGTTTTAAATCTTTCGCATCAGCGGAGAAGGAATGAGCACCACTAGCCGGGACCTGGATTCGAAAGCAACAGGAACCAGCACCCAACCAGCCGCTAGTCATGGGGGCCAAACATGATGTATGCAGCAGAACTGTATATGTTGGATGGCACCGGCCTGGATTCATGCCAGTGGACTCAGTGCCTGTCAGCCGACCCTTTGTACCATCGAAATTCATCACGATCTCGCGCTTGCACCCAGGAGCATCGGGATCATCCCAGCGTCCTGCCCATTTGGATGGAGCCGACGCTGCCGCCACAGCTGACTCTGCTCCACTGAAGGAAATGGCTGCCACCAGAAGTTGCAAAGCGCTCCGCCGATCAGGACGATCCTGATGATTGGCCACATCCGTCCTGAGACCTTGGCTGTCAAAGAAGCTTTGTCCAGGTGTTTCACTGTATTTTGACATGACAGACAATGGCTTGCTCAGGCCACCACTACTTGGGTGACAGAGAAATGATCTGGCCATCTGGCAGCAAACGATCGCCACGACCAGGACGATGGCACCTCGAAGCCGTGCTTGCTTGGGCCCCATCGTGGCACCTGCCAGCTGCACAGCACATGCCTTCCACGTGCTGTGCAAGCCTATGCCCCTACAAGCAGCTGAGGTCGGAAAGACACGCTAACAAAGCCAATCTGTGGCAAGTCATGTCAGACATGCGCGACTCTGACATACTGTAACCGGGGCGAGGGAGTCTTAGCGACTTACTAGAACGACCGACATTGTCACTTGGACGGGCAACGAGCAAACAAACAAGCGCAGTACAACTTCGTGGCTCCCACATGGCCTGCTGGCACGTCGACTCGGGAATGCTCTCCAAGCTTGGAGCCGAGGCTCTGCGGACTCAGCTTGACATCAAACGGTAAAGAAACCATTCGGTTGACCACACACCACCAGGCTTTGTTCTTTCACATGGGTGTGCGAACACAGTGATGCTCATGATGACAGTAATACTTTTTGTTTGCAGAAAAGCAAGAGCATATGTAGTGGATTGTCATCGTCGTGACGCGGAAGGCTCGAGGCAGTCCTCGTCAATTGATGCTCGTTTCCCCGCATCTCATACACAGGGCCTTCGCCATCCTGAAATCGGAGGGCTCGCATCGCCAAAAGAGCTACAGGCGAGGTCTGTGGGTCAGAACATCACAGGCAAGTGCAGCCCGCTTCCACGACGACCTGTTCAAGTCTCGTGCTGCAGATGCTTCGAGCAGCTTTCATGTTGTTGCTGCGGTGTTACAGACTATGTTTCTGATACATCCAAGCACTGCAGCCGTTCGACACCAGCATCTGCATCCATGCCAGCAATGCGGGCATGATAGTGTTTGCGATGGATCCTACATATCCACGCAAGAGCTCGCGGGATTTGATGGGGTCCAGCACAATGGTCCTTTTTAGATCTGGCCAATCCTCCTTGACTGCGGGCTGCCTTGAGGGTCGGCGGGCATGTTCACCTGTGGCGCGTTTGACCAAGTCTAAACCATGGACAGACCTGCGGACGCTCTGTTTGAAGCAACTGGCGTTGCAAGCTTTTTGGTTTCCAGAGAAATACTGTGACATACTGTCCGTCAGTATGTTGCAGCCTGCAGCAAGCTGCGGCCTCGCTGTCCAGTCGTCCTTTGTAGATCAGGCGCTGCGGCAATGCGTCGGGACTTCAGGCTTTGTATCACACAGGGTCGATGCCGGCGAATTGAAGCGTTAAGCTGTTTGGAATTTGTCCTGGGCATTTTGGGGGGAAGAAATCCTCCATTTTGGAGATTTGCTGTGAGTGCCCGAGCGGGGGGTGGGGGTCACCACCTCCTCCCGCCCTCAAAAAAGAAATCCCCCACCTCCCCGCGCCCCCCCCCCCACAACGGCCGAGGTATGTGGACCATGGCTTTATTTCAGGTTGTATGAGTGTACGTATGTATATAAAAGTAAATAATACATGCATCCGCCGACCCCGCTTGCTGAGTCGAGCGAGAGGGAAGCACATGCTTTTCTTCTTGACGTTCCCGTTTACAGTATCTCTCCACCCTGCTTTGCCACCGGCTTCCCTACTCTTCATCTACGCCTTCCACCCTCCACCTACCCTCCCCCTTCTCCGCTCCCGTCCCGGCGCTCTCCCCCTCTAACCCCATCGCTTACGCCGATACCCCCCACCCCTTCCCTTACACGTTCCCGCATCGCTCTCCACTCTGCCCTTCCACCAACACCCGCAGCCCCCCCCCCTCTCTTCCCCACCCTTGCGCCCTTCCCACCCTGCGTGTACCCTACTTTACTACCAGAATCCCTTCTGCACAACCAGAAATCCCACTTCACAACCCACAAGCCTTTCCAGAATCCGACTTTGCAACCGGTTGCGAATGCTTCTTAACAAGCGTATTAACTGATAACGTCGAAGCCTGGCACCTGCAGCATCATCCTTTACAGCAGCCATGCAGGTTTCGAAAGCCTTGCTGGGCTCCACTTGACCAGTGTGGACACACTTTTTTCTTGATTCGCAGTAAACCACTGCGGGGTCGGCGGCAGCGGCGTAGCCCTTAATCTGGCAGCGCTCGGTCCCCGAGCGCTTGCGCCTGCTGGTCCGAGCCTCAGGCGACCTGTAGCCTTGCTAGCTTTGCTTTTGCAAAAGGCGCGACCACCCGTGCCGCTGACTCCACCTAATTTCGAGTTTTCTTGCGTAATTTTGGAGTCGCCATGTGTAGCCACCAAAGGGCGCGCATCATGAGCATCAGCGGCTCCAGTCCGGGACCCGGTGCGCGCATCATCAGCATCAGTGCGGCCCTGGGCAGACGGGGGACAGGGGAAGAAGGTCCCCCCCGTCCTTGTCAAATGTTGTTCTAGATCGTTCGCGGTTTGAAGCTCAAGTTTATATCGGTTTGTCCAGGCTGCTACCTGCGCTGCCCGCCGGTGGGCCCAGCCCCTAGAATAATCAAAGTGTGTGTCGGCATGGGGGCCTGCCTTTCTCGAGCATACAAACATCTTCTTGCGTTTTTGTATTTGTTCAGACTTTCGTGCCGATGCGAAGCATGTACATGTGGAACGCTGTGTGACATGCCAGAGTAGTTGGCAATGCTTCATGTCATGACATACAACAGCACTGTTATATGCTGTTATGTTATACGGCCGCAAAGCTAAATTGATATTTCAAACCACCCTTCATCACCCTTCCGTACTGTAAATGAAATACAAGCGGCCCACTCATTTCAGGTATTGGATGTACCGCCCATCTTCTCGAGTCAGGGTGTCCCATCACCTCTTCTTGAAGTTTTCGGTACAGGGCGCAGCTTGTTCCATTGGAATTTCGTCTTCTGACGTCGTGCCACATGTTTACGGTAGCAACATTGCCTCCAACATGTGCTTTCGGAATTGGGGCTGTATCGTATCTGAAGCAAAACTGTGACATGGATGGTACTTCACCGGTTGAACCACTTGAGGTTTAGAGGTTGAAGCCGCTCATGTTTGCCACCCAACCTACCCAATTCGGAATATTCGGAACCCAATCGCTTTTTGCTCGATGATTGTGCTTGTGCTCACCATGTACGTCAGGGGTTTAGGGTCCAATATATTCTATTAGGGACAAAGGTGTTGGATTCGAGGCCCGATATATGTCCTATTAGATTTGGAAAGAGGGCTCTTTCCCAAACAAACACAACTTCCCTCCTCGTATCAGGGCTAAGAGTTCTTTGGAACACGTTTTCCGAATCACCTGGTTCCCTTATCGTCTCGATTTTGTTGAAGTCTATAACTTTAGAAACCAGCCGTCCCCAGCCGTGGAGATAAAAGTACTCCTCTTCTTGGCGTTGTCAGGGTTTGCACATCTTGGGGGTGCCCGTCATCTGGGCATTCTAGATTCGAATTGTCCATGTAAACGAAGCACGAAAATACGAATGTTTCGATCGAAACGCGTCAACCCTGGAAGGGGGGTCCGCCCCCAAGCCTTTCAACCCCATGACCCGAATGAACCTAAGAATTACTGTATGTCTAGATTTGGTGGCTTACATGTCAATATATCGGTGCACGGTTATGATCAAAGTTTATGTTTTCGGCACATATTATTAGTTCGAAATGGGACGAATATGCAAAGTGTTATGTGGGACTTGTTGTTTTTTTTTGCCTCCTACATGGCTGAGCGAGTCGCGAAGTAGGGTACAAGCTTATGACGGGTAAATGTTTGACAAGCAAAGTTACCCAACAGAGCCTGGGACACCCATCATCTCTTCTTCAAGATTGCATCGTATTCAAACTGTGCGAACAGGTCTGTCACCCAGCATGCAATTAGTGTTAGGGTTTGCGCATGCCCGTCATTCATTCTGGGAATTATACACTCTGAGTTCCCATCTTGAAAATACAAAACAACAAATGTCTCAATCGAAACACATCAGCCCTGGAAGGGGCGACAGGGTCCATTCCAAACCTTTCACACCCATGGCGTTTCTGTATGTCTCAAGTTGGTTACTTACTTGTCAGTATCTCTGTGTGGGGATATTATTGCAGTCTATGTTTTTCAGCACATTTGGTGAATTCGAAAATAAGTAAGATGTGTACTTCCAAGCGCCAGCATCCAGCATTTGCACACACATACAAAAATTAATGCAGAGGAGTGCATCCCATCATTCGGGCCTGACATTCATTTGAAGGCACCGCATAAGCTGCACATGATGCTACCTGTGTACTTATACACGTATGGATGTATGTATGTATGTATGTATGTATGCATATATAGATGTATGTGTGTATGTGTAAATATATATATATATAAACATACACACAGGTATGTATGTATGTGTATATATATATATATATTCATACATGTGCAGATGTATCTATGTATACTGTATGTGTGTACATGCGTATATGCATATGTATCCACATGCAATATCATGCCCTTGAGTTCGAAGGTGCATATATACACAAGCACTGACATGCGCTACATACATATAGACAACTGTTTTGACGCATGCACATATACATATATATATATATATACATATAAATATGCTAGGTATGCATACATTATGGGCTGATAGAATGCAATATGATTTATGGAGTGACAACCTTGGTAAGTGAAAACTTGAGGCTATCGCCTTTTTGTCTTCAGTTGGGTTTGAACGTGGGCTTGTTTCCAGAAAATCCAAACTCAAAGGACTCTGACTCCTCGGTCTGGAGGGGGAGGGGGCGAGGCAAAAAAGAAAAGACTGTTAAAGTCTCGCCCTTCTCATCGAGGCCAGGGTGGGTGCGCAGTTTACTCTACGATTCCACATCCACTCTTTTTTTTGCTCTACGCCGATCGGGACGTAGTTCCCTCGACTTGTGATGTTTTCTAAGGAAACACATGGAAATCAATGTTTTAGAAATGCGACAAAGTCCAAGGCAACTTCTTCTGTAAATACAATCTAAGCGCATTATAAGTGTCTGAATATGTATGTATGTGCGTGTCTGTATAAATATATATATATATATATATATATATAGGGTTCCCAGAGATCTGTTTCTACCTTGGCAGCTTGGAATACTTCTCGGTGCGTTCGAGGTCCTGGATTCTTTGCCTGGGACTGCCTCAGCGAACTCTCGCAGGTTAAGCTACCCGCGCACTTGCGGCGCAGAGCGAGTGATGCCTTCTGCTTAGCATCTGGATGGAGTTAACATGCTGCCGATCGTGTTCCAGATCCTGGCTGGTTGGCGTCGTTCATGAGATGTGTCGTGAGAGGGGCTGTGGCTCACTCGAGACTTGGGTTTACAGGCTGCGAAGATTTCACCACGGGCTCTTGCACGTTAGCCTCCTTCTTTTCTTGGTTCCCTGATGAGACTCGGGAGGATGGCGAAATCCTTGTTCTGGCTACACTTTTCTGTGCTCGGGTTTCTTAGATTTAGAACTTTACTCGAATCGTTTGCTCCAACAAGGTGTTGACGCGGGCCTCTGCCGTACCAACTGGCACTCTTTTCGATCAGTTTACAGTTGCCCTGAGCTTAGGTCTATGTGTTGCTGCGCCGCACGTTCGTTCACTGCCGGTGCAGTCTTGATTCGGGAAGGTCCTTTCGCCCTGGCAACATCATTCATGCCCTTACGAGGGCCAGGACGCACGCCGACGCCGCCTACGCTGTGCAGTCGAGGATGCCGGGATTCCGATGTGCAGGTTCGGTGCGATACAGATTTTCGGCCCAGAGCTGGGAAGGCTCCGGTCTTAAAAACGGTTGAACAAAAACGGCCCTGCACTCTTCTGGCTTTCACGTGTGCTCTTGTGTAGCACTCTGGCCTTTCGCGGCATGTAGGCTTCTCTGTGGCTTTGCCTTCATGGAAGGCTCAAGGTGTCAGTTTCAACCAAACTCTCAAATGAAGCTGTGTTCGATTTGTGTAGTTGAACTCTGACTATGCAGGACTTGGGATGCGAACGTGAGTGAAGAAAAGGAGCCGCGCAGTGACGGCAGTGTTTTCGCAGTCTGCCACAGCACGTCAGACTGAAACGACACTCATCTCGGCGCAAGTGGGAGCCTCACGTCTCAGGGTTGACAAAGGGTCCCTTCAAGCATCACAACTTGCAGCGCATCTCAGCCGAGCACTAGGCAAGGTTCGATTTCTGCCTCCACCAACACTGGAGGCAAACATGGCAAGCTTAATTGCAAACTGGGCTTAAGAAGCAACAAGGCTCCGGCCAATGCCGAAACATCGAGAATGAAGCTAGAAATGCACCTCAGAAGTGCCATGCTCTTGACACAAACGCACACTGCACCAGTCCATGCCTTCTTAAGCGAAAGAAAGACTAGTCGAACATGCAATCCGCTTTTGTGCTCACTTCCCATGTAGTAAGGTGTGTCTATGATTGCATAGGCTTGGCAGGAAGCCTCAGGCTGTGTGCCATGCCACGTGTGAGCATGCACAATCCTCACGTGACAACCCAGCCCTGTACAACATGCCACTGAAATGCTGGGCTCGAGGGTATTACTGAGACGCAGATGGTAGTCCGGTTGGAAAACACAAGGTGCCGCTGGTTCCGAGCAGTCCGCAGTTAGCATCTAGAAAGAACACATTGCAAGCGTCTCCGGGTCTGGGAAAATTTGCAAGCAAAATAACCATGGTAGAGAAACACAAGGCGAAATACCGGGCCCATTCACCTCATGCCACTTGGTGGCACAGTGATGCCCAAAATGCTGATGGCTTGCGATCACTATTCTACCAATCCATGCGAAATGTTCGCTTGCGTGCCTTGGTCCAAAATCAAGAGTTTTCTTGAGTTTGGTTCAAGGAATATTCGAGAAGCATCCTGCAGGATGCAACCTGCGGATGCTGTGAAACTTGAACGAAGTCTTAGATGATCAAAAAAAGCGAATATAGATCAAGTTGCATCATTGTGTTCGACGACTTTTTGCACCGTTTTTCAGTGCATGCTACTCTACATGCCTGCACTAGGGCATGGCCCTGAATATGGTACATCCGTGTACATCACGCCGGTGACGTGCTCCGACCAGGCAGGAAACTGACATCAGCTCAGGAGCTGTTGGAGCTGTGTCTGCTGCAAGCCTAACTCTCATCTGGGAGTTTGTACAGGCGTCTGCTTGATGTAAGTGAAAACTGTCTCCCTGTCAAAGGACACGGTCTTCTCGTGATTCTTTGCGGCCTCGGTTGACTCAACGCGGGCACCACCAGAATGATGCGTAAATGCTTTCCGAAGTTCCGAAGGAACAAAAGCCACTCTGAGTTCTGCACGGACTTCTTCGTACCAGAACGATCATTCTCGTCACCACTACCGCCATCCGTCAAGCTTTGTACAGGAGCTCGAGCAGCCTCGATATTGAATGGAACGTAGCTGTCTTCAGCTTCAAATCCTGAAGCGTCTGCTTCGAGGCAAGAGACTACGTCTTGGCCTTCTGAATGATATTTACGAGCAGCTGCAGCAGAAACCTGGGAAGTCTCTTCACGACAAAGCGGGTCAGAGTCCGAAAATGCAACAGAAAACGCTTCGAGCCCACATGTCAGTCCAGATTAGCACGCAAGGGGTGGAAGAGACTATCCGCAAAATCCCAGGCACGTCCCCGCCTTTCGTGCTGGCGAGACCCTCGATTGCCACGGCACAATGCATCTCATGTCATGTTACACGCCAGGGCAGTGTGTGTGTGTGTGTATGCTGTCATCGATCATGAGCACAGGGGGTCGCTCCTTTCAACTGTTTGGCACAGGAGAAAGGGGGCGCCGTCCAACCAAGAATTCCAGGAGTTCACTTTGGTTCCCCCTCCATCTCATTGTCGTGATGCACAATTCTTTTGTGTCTGGTGCAGCCAGAGGCAAAATCTTCACCCCTTACGGATGACCCGATCTTGCTGCTTGTGCCATTCTTTGTGCCTGGCATACCTGATACCAAAGTGTTCATCTCATCTTCTTTGCCATCATCATCCTCACCATCATCTCTTTGCCAGCCCACCCAACCCCAACCCCTACTGCCACCCCCACCCCACCCCACCCACCCAACCCCCTCCACCCCCATCCCCAACCCCAACCCCAACCCCCCCTACCCCCACCACCCTGCATATAGGAAATGGGGGCATGCATGCACGCTTGCCAAGAAATGAGGGCGTTACCGGTGTGGTACTGGGCAGTACGGGGTGGTTTTAACTTCCCGGGTGGCTCTAACTTGGCCCCCGAACAAAGAAGACAAATCTGGTTCTAACTTCGCGCTCGGAATTTCCGGCGGGGGACTGTCGGCCGAGGTTGTGGCTCTGGATGGTTCTATCTTGTCGTCCGGGAGTGTACACTCTTTGTCCTATGACCCTTTATGTGGGCCCGACATCGTCACTGTATTGTCCTGCTTCATGCCTACCCGAAGCGATGAACAAACAAGCCGCTTTTCAACCTTGGGTCACGGCATCCATAGGAATGAAGTAACGAAAGATTTTCAGAACGGACGCCAACTCGAAGCAGCTGTGCTCAAGTTGTGGATCTTTCGTATCTGCAGGCATGTCACTCGTCCTCGCTCATCCCAAGATGGGTTGCGAGACATCGTTCTACTCTGACTCTGGAAAGGTGTCACCTGTCAGGACACCAGCAAATTGGTGTGGACAGCTCGCCTTTCAAGCTTAAAACTTATCCGTGCTCGCTACAACAAGTCCCAGACTGTCCGGCAACTTCGCTGATCAGAAGGTCCTACTCTGTCACGGTGGCAATCAGCCATCTGGACAATCAATTCATCCGAGAAACCATTTGGACCACAGTGCTCTCGGGCGCTTCCTCAATCGCTGGCATCCCCAAATGCTGCGGATAGAGCGCCCCAGGAAGGGCCAGAATGCTCTCCTAAGCGCATGAGGCACAAAAAAATTGACTTCAATCTCTAGAATCCAAAACTCATCAACACAAAATCATGGCAAGCTGCCGATTCCGCCAGCTTGGGCTGGCCTGCGCCGTCATCAGGCCTGCTGGGAATCGCGCAAGAGCAACTCAGAGTCACTTCTTGCTACGAGGAAAAACCTGACCAGACGACCACGGCTCATTCGCTGCCCTGTACTGCCGGCCTGGTGTCCCAATCTTCGGGATGCTTTCCTTCAGCATCTTCGGCTCTGGTCTGCGGCACTGGCTTCTGCTCCATGGACAACGCTTGACCTCGCAAGTAACGGCCCCAAGCAGTCCATCGAGGATGGAGTTGCACTTCATGACAAGACACGCATTCGCGAGCAATGCTGGCCAAATAGATCAAACAATATAACCTGGTACATACAGACCACGAAGGTGAAGCCGCAAACAGCCTGGGCCGTTCCCGAAGATCCGTGCGGCACCAAAGGAAACACGAGTCTACAACAGCGCGTGGGCATCTAAGCGAGGCGCTCCAAGCTTGATGAAGAGAAACATGCGCTCATCTTCCTCGCGTGGGGGTGCCCTCAGTGAAAAGCTCGCGGTTACTGCACAGCGCAAGTGTTGTCATCTTTCACTCTGAACCGTGGCAAAACCGATAAGGCTGCAGCTGCAAGAATGCTGGGACGTCGATGAAAAGAAACCAGATCATCAATGGGTAGATGGTAACGTCGAAAACTATACACGCACTGAGAAGAAGGCAATGTCTGCCTCAGGGTCGACGAGCAGTCTCAATGACCAACACAGCCAAACTTATTGACACAAAGCAACACAGCTCAGTCAAGCGACGGACTGTCCCAGGTTTAGCAAACAAGTTGTCCACATCTTCTTGCCGCACCATAGCTTTTTCAAAATCGAAGGATCATGCTTTTTTTGAGCCGGCGTGCCTGATCATGCGGTGGAGATGTTGAAAGAAGTGAACGCTGTTTAGCTGAGAATGCGACCGAGCTTTCCCGGTAAGGCTTCAATACTGCTTCAATGCAACAGCTACTGGCACTCAGGATCTGAACCGCAAGAAAAGCATGGCCATGCAAGAGCTGAGATGATCACGAAATGCCTTCAGCGAGGCCCTACCTGATCAGGACTGCTGATGGGGGGCAGTCCTACACTTCGCGGGACAAGTGCTCTGCCAGAAGCTAAAGGGACACTTTTCAAAGGTGAGGCCTGCCTGCTGCACTATTACCACTCGTGTCAAAGCTATCTTCCCACTTTTGCAATGTCAAACTGATCAGTTTAAATGAGCCTAGCGGGATTGAAACGATTGCATCTGCTAAATTCTTCTCCCGTACATGAAACAATGCTTTGATGGAGCTTCACAAAGTAGCCGGTGCTTGCGCCCCAATCTTATGATGAAGCCATACGGTGCCATTTTGCTCTGCACCTAAGCAGCGGACTGTGTCTGTTGCACCTGCTGGTTTGGAGTCGACCAAGCCTGAACAGATCTCTCTCCGCTCGGAGCTTACAAGTGCCGGCTTTGGGGGCCGGTTGAGCTCGGGACCATATTGCTCATCTGTGGCCTCAGCTTTCGGTGCAGCGAATGCTGAGAGCAAGACTGAACATTCTGCTGGGAGCTCTGCGCAAACGCTGCAGCTGTCACTGGCATCGGCCTTCTTCAGTGGCAGACATTCAGGGGCAGCGACATGCGAAGATGGTAGAGGCCATTTCCCAGGCAATAAAACCAAGGACGGCACGTCTGCGGTACCTCGAAACGAAAGCGGAAGCCATACAAAAGCGGTGCACACAAAGGTCCCGCAACTGCGACATATAAATGCTCGAGGTCGCAGCTCCCCATGGAGCCCATGCTGCATTGTAGAAAGGCTGTTGTACTGGAGGTGACCTTCTGGGTGGAGTTTTAACAGCCAAAAGCCCACTGCTCCTATGGTATACTCTGGAAGCCAGGTAAGCTTCGCACATACCATCGTGGCAAGGCCTATGTTTCTGAGCAACCATCACGAAAGAAAGCAGGCGAAGTGGCGGGAGGGAGCTGAGTTCAGTGCACACCAGGAACAGGTGAGACGGCCATTTGCATCTGCAGAGGCTGCCCTTGTTGACTAGACCTGGAAAGCAGCAAAGCGCAGCAAAGCGGGCTGGCCTTGCCCGATGTCTCTTCTATATCCTATACTTAAGTATCTCATGGCCAGGCGGCATAAAATTTGCAGGCCCATGTTGCGGCAGGGGCCTTGTCTTGCACTAATTAACGCGAGACCATCTGAGAAGCAGAGACAGGCACCGACTCTACGCTTCGCCCGCGAAAGCTGAGAGCCGCGTGCACCCCTCCAAGCCACCGGCATAACCATTCCAGTCGGAGCACGGACTCCAGGTGCAGCCTTTAGATCTGTCCGAATTTTCCGAGACTTTGCACATGTTCTCCATAATTAAAGATTATGGCTGTTCCTCAACAAGCGCCACTGGGAGCGTTGCAACTGGAACACCAGCAACGGCTGGCATCACTGGCTGAACTTGTGGAGGTGGCCTCACCATTCGCACACTCATGAATGACTAACTGGGCAAGCACGACCGCGTCAAATGGCTGCGAAAAAGCGCAGCGCTTCCTTCAAGCCTCTTGTGTCTTAGACCGCGAGTCCAGTATTGCGATACATCGAAAAATCCTGAAGTTTTAATCGGGAGTTCGTGCTGAGGATTTGGAGAACTGCTCCTTGAGCTCTCCGAGGCTGCTGCGTCATCGACTGTGGATGCTCGCCTCCCATGGTCGGCCATGGGGATGGTGATGGCGACGCTTGCGCCTACGACAGAAAACACTTCGCTGTCGTGGACCTCCCCATACTGTTGCAAGCCGAGAGGCAACCATCATTCCAGGTGATGGCATCATGATGCCCGGCCTATGTCATCTCTATCTAAATGTCTTTTTTCTACACACTCCACGTCCCACTTTCCCTGTTTCAATGTTGGGGTGGCCACATTGGCTGCGCAATGCTTGCAAAACTTTGCCCGGCAACTGATGTGGCGACGCTGCCTGGAAGCACCGTAGACATCAGCATGCTATTGCATCGTTTGACATGTCATCGTCAATGGGCACACCAATCCTCCACATCCATCAGGCCATGCCGCAGGCTGTGGACCATTGCAAGCTCCCTGGCAACGCAGTCAAGTGGAAGACACCCGCTGACACCCGCTTAACAAAACCTTCAACAGCAGAGTGAAGACAGTGTGTTAAGTCGCAGACACATCTCTGGGAGTTCTTGCCAGGCACAGGCATACCAGCAGATTCTGCCGTGTGCATTCCACGTCCTTCATTCATGCCACTGGACGCATGGCTGCGAAATCATGGTGCAAATTTTCCCCGTCCTTTTGAAGACTCTTCTGACCGCCTGCATGTATCAAAAGCGTTGTTGCCCATGCTGCTTCTCACTGCAACTGCCTTAATTTGGGCAACTCATTTCAGTTTCCAGTGTAAGAGGAGAGAACACTCGCATTGCTCTGCATGCAGCTCTTCATCTGTAAATCACTAGAACCGCACAAGACAAATGCAGGCGAACGCTTCTTCGAAAGACTCGACCACCACTACCACTGCCACGACGGTGGCGGTTGCTTGTGACGCTGCTGCTGCTGCTGTTCTTCCAAGGCGGCTGATGCCACTGCTGCTTCTGCTGTCTTCGCTTCTGCTGCGTATGTCGCCACCTTACCACTCTGGCGGCTGGTTCAACCCACTACCAATAGTCCTACTGCTTCTGTGGCTGGGGTCTTGGCGATGAGCGTTTACATTTCTGGCTCCTTACTTGCCTCTTCATTTGACTTACACGTAAATGTTATGTAGATTCATCATTGGCTCGTTGCTGTCATTCGCTTGATTCCTACTGCTGTATGGAACGGACGCTACAGCATCTTCTACCGGCACTAACGGCCGTTCATGGTAATCCTCTCCTGCCGTCGAGATTCGGAACCTTAGCAATCAGACATTTACTCCGACTTGAAGAACAGGCCGAGGATGTATTTTGTTCTTTACAGGATATACAAACACTTCAACTCCAAAAGGCACAGCAATTGAGAGCATTTCGGAGGCAGAAACGCGCTCACTGTATCTACAGCATCGAGAAGCACAGCAGCATGGCAACTTGCGGTGGGTATCACAAAAGCCACGCGCAGCATTCGCACACCAAGCAAGGCCACCAGAAACAACACAAATGCTGTGAATTGCACGGTGGCTTTTGCCAGCTGAAACCCCAAGTGACTTTGGCGAAGCGCGCGATCGAGGAGTGCATGCGTGTTGGCCAGAGAAGGACCCTGATTGGCACGGTCATTATTAATGCAGCACGGGCACCGCCCTAGCCCGCAAAACTGTTCGGTCCGCCCATCGTGCGAAGATGCTATGGTATACTCGTATACATCACGTAAATTTATGCTTTGGGTGTTGCTCATGTCGTTGTCTTGGTGCCATCCCTTTGACGGTCGAGATGTACCAAATAATACCAAAAGCCACGACGAAGCATCGCGTAAAGCAGCGACAATGACGAGGCTCGTGGCCAAGGCCAAGGCACGCCCAATCCCACTGACAGCTGGCTGTTTTCAAGTGGCACTTGCTTTCGCAAGTATTCTGTTGGACGTGGGCGAAGTCTTGTTTGCTGTGTGCGCCCCGACACGCGCAGTCATTCACTGACACACGCCTCGCTCGCAAATGCCGGTGGAAGATGCTCCGTGAGCGCAGACGGCACATAGCCAAAATCCAAGCGCGACGCCCCTGCAGTATCTATACACAGCCCTGCAAGTCAATTTTACAGGATACGTGGTCTCTGAAATGCCGTGGCAGGCCGAACACCGGAGCTCCGGAGCAGCATCATCTTGCCGTGTAAAATGGCATGCCGAAGGGGCTATGTCAGATGAGATGATGTGAAAAGCCAAACCATCCACATCATAGTGGTACTCGCTCAAGCGACAAGCTCCAGTAAAATACCCAACCTGGTTCGGCACCTTCGGCCCTGCATCACATGACACCATCGGTGATGACGCGTCTTCTCAAAAGCCACACAGCGTGGCAACTTGCTTGCACGGCATCCTAGTCAATAAAACATCAAATCCTTGAACACCTCGCATAATCTGTCATGAGCTGTGACACATCCTTGGCAAAATGGCCGGTCAGACAAGTCCTCCGCCAATCACAGGCCACTCATATGGTGTCAGTATAACTCCAGTATGACCACAGAATGCTCGAAGTTCAGGAATGCGTCTGCGATTTTAGATTTTAGATGGCTCTTTGGAAATCCACACCGCCCTTCTGTACAGAACAAGGGTTCGCCATTTCGCAAAGGAATATTCAAATTCAGAACGGTCTTTGGCAAAACTCTCCCTCCCACGTAGCAAAACGAAATGCAAAAGACGGCTGACACAGCAACAAAATCTGCACTGTTCCAAAGGACGGGCAAGCACAAGCCTGAGCCGCAAGGAGCAGAAGGCCCTAATGGCAACGGCAGCTTCACACACACCCACACATATCATCCAGCGTGTCATCCTGACTGTTGCAGCCTCTTCAAGCTGGCTGGCTCCCAAGCTTGGCCAACGGTTTTAGTCAAAGATTTCTAGTCATATATCTGCACAAGGAATGGTGGGAAGCCAAACGCATTCGCTCTCAGTGGTAAAGTCTCCCTTTGAGCCGCCTCGGTTCTTCTCTTTCTAGACGTTAACTCAAGCATTATTTTGACCCGTCATGCTGTCAGTCGAGTCTTTCATGAAAAAACGTGATTAAGGCCCGAGGTTGTCTTTGTCTCTTAGACTTCGGGGTTTAGGATTTCGACTCGCACACTCGCACGGCACAGGCACGGATTCTGATTTAGGGTATGGCAAAAACCTCAAGAACCCATGGTGTTATCCAAAGATTTGCCGTGTAAAACTACTTCAAAACCCAAGCGACCCAGGAAAAGATGACCTAAGTGACCCTTCGGCCGTCACACATACTTCTTTCACCCTGGGTGGGTTTTATGGTGCCTTCAAACCCCGGACACTGACAGAAATGCCATTCGGAGCCTCAAACCATCGTCAGGCATGTCAGTGCCTGAATTTCTCGAAGGCAGTAGCCATGCAGCCAGCAGTGGCAGTCGCACCGAGGCTGCGGCTGCTAATCGCTCGCTTGACTTCAAGCTTGCGACCATCCCTCACAGGAATGAACCTGGAGACCTCTGAACCTGGCACAGCTTTTGTGTGACGTGCAAAGACGAAACGCTTGGTGTCCGAGGTCGGTGCCGAGAAAGCGATCTACGGCAGTAGCTTCTTGGAAAATCACAAAGCCGAAACCTGGGTAGAATGACTTGCAATCCTGCGGCTTTCGATTTGCAGGAAAGTCTGTCACTCGCGTGAGGGGACCGTTTTGCGAGTGCCGCACCGCGGTGGTTGTGCGAAGTTGGAGATTTCACCTTCGTGGCGTCTCTGTATCGCCTCATTTTCAAGTTTGGTAAATTGAACTCACACGACCCATTGAGCTCAACCGAGCTTGTGGCTGAACCCAAGCCTTCTTCACTGGAGCCTTGGGGTTCCAAAAATTCAAGAATGGCAACTGAGACATACCTTCAGTGAGGTCGCCACTATCTCACTGAACAGCTTGAGCAAATCCTCCTGTTGCATGTCCTGCTGCATTGATTCTTGATGGCCCACGGTTAAAGGTTGATTCTACAGCACACTCGCAAGCGCTCCTGGGGAATGCCGCCTACGAAAACTTTCCGAACTTGTGTTGGGAAGGCCTTCAGCAAGAAAAATGCTCTCACCTATGTCAGCTACACCTCATGTCAATCACGTCAAGCGAAATCCTCCCGCACAGCTGCACAGCGGCTCCCGCAGCGGAACCATGATCGAAAAACGCACGACATCACAGAAGCCGGCATAAGGACATGCAAAGTGAACATTGAGCTTACCCACCTTGGAATCTCGCGCGAAGCCCTCGCTGCTGTTTTGCAGCGTTCGAGCCTTACTTGGAGCCTTGGCCCATTTACAAGTTGCCAGCAGAGTCGCAACAGCATCCTCCTCGCCCTTACCGTGAACTTCAAGGATGCTGCATTTCGCCGGGTGCCAACTGCCACGGCTGGAGCGAAGTTCGGGCTCGTCCGGCCGTCGGGGCCTAATTGGGTGTTGCTCTCGGGACGAAAACGAAGCATCATGATTCAAGCAGCAGGCTTGGAGTTGGCCCAGCACCTGGGGATTCTTCCGGCGAACTGAGAGCACGAGAAACAAGAAGCTCGTCTTGAGAGAGTTGAGAAGTTGAGATCACAGCTTGTGCTGATTGAGCTTAATGGACGATTGTGATCAGCGTGGGCTTCACCTCGCTGACAGCACGTACTGGCGACACATCATGAAGGGGAGAAGCAGGCTGCAGGTGCCAGGCCGGAAAAGAACAGAAACCATCCGAAAACATGTGCTTCAGCACCACACCAGAGTCACTAGGGCCTTGAAGGATTAGATTGTGAGGAGTGGCTCCAGACTAACACAGGGAACCTTGGCGTCTGGGTAACGAGCAGCCTGTTTCAGCATCAGCCTCCTACTGGAGTCCACAATCGAGACTGTCTGTGTTGATCCGAGGCCACTGCCGGACGAAGACTGCCTCAGGAACGCAAGAGCTGCAACGGTAGCGAGAAATTGCTTGCAGCACATGCACAGGTGGCCAAGTTGCAGGATGTCTTTCCCGTGGTCAAGTATGCGCCGGTGGGCCTGAATCTCGCAACAGCACTGGTGCTAATGCGATGCAAGCAGCAATGCAATCGTGGAGCCTCTCCACCACGAAGAACCTCTCTCAATTCCTGCAGTCGGGCAACATGGAAGTAACTCGACATACACCAATGGACGAACAGAGTCCTGGCTGCATTCCGGGTCATCTGGCAAGCTAAAGCCTAGCGATCAAATGCGGCAAATGGGAGATTGAGTCGGCTCGGCGGCCTCCAGGAGAACTAGGATATGCCCGGCATGGCTTTGGTGCTAACCTTGCAGGACAGCAGCACGTGCAAGGCCTTCACAGCCCCTCGGCAGGGGAAATCCGCTCCGTGCAGGTTCATCTAGTTGATATGCCGAAGGGCGTCGTAACTTCTGGTGTGGACACACCAGGCGTCGGAGCATTGGCGAGACCTGGCGAAAACGGAAGGCATCGGGATTTTACTGATAGAATATCTGAAAACCTGGTCTTCTCTGTGCAGTCAAAATGCCGTGACCGAGCGGTGTGGTTGGGGATTCCACCTGGAATCATGTGTTCTGCACTTGGCCATGTTCACGACCTAGCCGATCGCGCCTGCTTCTTGAGCGCTCGCTCTGTCACGGGGGTATGCATCATCGCATCCCCGGGTGCGGGCTCCACCTTACCGTCAAATTGCTGCCAATAGCTAGCAGCTAGGGGCACAAAACGCCCGGACCTGCGACGCCCTCTGCATGCTAAGCCTGCCCAGAAAGCTTTGATCTTCGAAGTTCTTTCCCGAAGTTTCTGGCAGAGTTCTGTCTTCTGCGACGTCCCGCCTCTGGGACGTCAGGGAAGTACTTTGCAAAGCCTGAATGCCGATGTCGGCAAGCGATGCTTTCAACCCTGCAACTACGCAAGCCGATTTGTCCGCGCCTGTCCCCCACCACTAGGTGATGGCGGGCAGCTAATTATTTTGAGCCGAAATGTAGTCACACAATCCTTTCAGCTGCGTCGCCATTCAGAAAAAATGTAGCCCAATCTGGCATGGAGTGTGATGTTGTCATAAAGTCGCAGGATCAGCACCGGTCTCGGAGAGCCGTTTCTTCCAAGGGAACAGAAATTTCAAATGTCAGCTTCAGGGGTATTGGGCTTGATGGATCGCAGTCGTCGGCACTGTGGATGAAGTTTTTTTTTTTTTCCCCCACAACCTT
>CAJNDV010036316.1:8607-22993 GCA_905221635.1 Symbiodinium sp. CCMP2456
ACATACATACATACACATACATACAGGGCCAACAACGAAATGCAATTTACTAACCTGTGGTTATGGGGTAAATAGCCTGAAGTCCCAAAAGTTGCTTGAGGCGTATGGCTTAGGGCATGCTTGTATAGCAAGAGCATTCTGCCGAAGTTTCAAAAGGCCAACCCAGTAACTGCAAATGACAGGAGTTTATTTTGAGTCTTAAGACTGAACTCTATGCCCTAAACCCTATAAACCTAAACAAACCTAGAACACTTCACCTTGGACCGAAGATTCCAGATGAATTGCACATCTGTCTTCGGACGCGAACCCGCAGCCTCCCGACTTCCAGAATTCCGGAAATCTAATCAACATAGGGGATTTTCTTTCAAAATCAGCACGAGGTTTGGGTATATAAGCTTTAGTGTTTTTACAATGAGGGACTGGTATTTCTGAGTATTCTGGCCTCTAGATTGTGCAAAACGCAGGGGTTCTGTTGATTTGTCCGGCGGGCATCCAAGTCGAAAGTGGTTGAGAGCTGCTGCGTCTCTACACTCGTCTACGAACATCCCTTAGCTAGCATGTCGAATTCGTACATGTGTGTGTGTGTGTNNCCCTAAACCCTCTACCCTAAACCCTCAACCTTCAATCCTCAACCCTAAACCCTACGAAGTGAACTGTGGGTTTCTGAAAGCTGCAAGAAGACCCAGGACTGGTTGGCGTGCGCGAGTTTCAAGACCTCCACGATGCTGCTCCTGCCTCTTCGATCCATCATCACTGGCTAAGTCTCGGATTCAGGGTATAGAGGGTTCAGGGCTTCGGGTTCATAAGGCTTGAAAGTTCAGGAGTTTTGCGTTTAGGGTTACCAGGTTCACTCAGCAGAAAAGGGATCTGTTAATGTGGATGTCATGATTTCGGTGGCTTTTGAAGGCCCAGATTCGGGGACGACGCCACTGGGTGTTTCCATGTTTCTTCTATCTCCCGGTATCTCCCTATGATATTTTGATAAACTCCAGGGTGTATGAAAGATTTTGCGTATTATGCGTCAGTAGGGCTTAAACTACCTCCGACTCGTTCCATGTCGAGACCTAGGCCACGACAACCTCAAAGACGAGGAGTCGAAACAAGTCGACTTTGCAAGCCCAAGCCCCGAAAATACTAGAATGCTGAGTCCCTAACCCCTAACCCTAAACCGGTAACGCTTAACCCTGAACCGCTACCCCCTAACCCGTCACCTCTCCCAGACAGTACTCCGAGACCCGATTCCCACACACCTGAATGCGAAAGCCCTAAACCCTTCATACCCCAACCTACAGTCTCCACTGCAGTTTTTGTTTTGGGCTCCCCTTTTAGGATCCTAGATATAGAATTGGCTAAACCAAGACAAGGAACTACAAGGGAAACTATAGGTAGAGCCTACTCCTTAACAGCCCCAAACTGTCCCGAAGCTTTCCGGGCGATGCCCCAAACCCTAAGCCCAAACCCTACAAGCCCCATAACCTCAAACCCTTTAACCGCAAGTAACGTATCTTTTTCGGTACTTTTGTGAAGAACTCATAATACGGAGTCCTAAAACAGCAGGTTCTTTAGTGGCCAGGTAAGCCCAAATCATTAAACCCTGTTAAACCTATCGGCTGCCAAGCGAAGGATCAGCTTCCCCTCCACGGCATTCCCAGCTCCGCCTCTGACGTTGCTGAACCTGGGCCAAGGTTTGGGGCAGTGTAGGGTATTTCATGGGGTACTGCACGGCTTTATGGGTTAAGTCTGACTGTGCAGGGTTTGGATGTTATTCCTAGGATTTCAGAGGGTTTTGTGGAGTTTTATAGTGTTTTATGGGGTTCCAAGGGGAGTTTTGTATTGAGGGGTTTTGTAGGGATTGTCGTGTTGAGTGCTTTGGTTTAGGGTTCAATTTTGTCTTTCATGCTTCGGGTGCAAACCGGAAGCATTTTTCCAAATAAAAAATGTACAAAAACGTAGCGAATTCGGATCTGAAGTGGTAGAGCACATCGACGTTCGAACTGTGGTAGTTGATCCTAATGTAGAGGTTTAGTCAGCCCACCACGCACAAAGCACTGACAACTTTCGTCATAAGCAGCTTGTTACAAGATGCAAGAGCATTCGTGATCCATATGATATTATGATGAGCAAGTGTTTCGCGAGCTGTAGTAACTGTAGTACACACCGACAGCAAACGTGTTTGCAAACTGCGGGAGCATGACAACTTCCAGGTGACTCTGCATCAGAATGCTTCGACCTACCACCAGCTATTTGCTGGTAGGTTCTCATTGTAAGCCCTAATATAATAATATGGTATTTATAGGACCTTACAAAAAACAGGTTTGATAGGTTAATGTAGATGCTCATAGCGTCTCGGATCTCCCTCGGTCTGATGTGCACGGCGGTGCTCGTGTTGGTACCAAGGTCCCTGCACAATTACGATGTAATAATCGGTTTAGGTTCAGGGTCAATGAAGGGTTTAGGGTAACAATCTCGAATGGCCTGCTGTCATCATTCAGGCGCCTGCCATACCCACCCAAAGCGCATTTCAACTACCACTATTGTTACTATGCTGACTGTTGTTACTACTATTGGTGGCATTACTTCCTTTGCTGTTTGTTTGTTTACCACTGTTGTTGCCAATCTCATTGTTACGATTACGGTGCCCACATTGCCAGCATACCCGGCCAATAGCCGGCAGAGCTACAGTGAAGAGAAAGGGCTTTGGCACACTAAACCCTTAACCCTCAACCGAAAGCCCTGACATCAAGACGTCGATCACACGCAAACTGCTGCCATGTTTTCATAAACGAAGGGCTCGCAGGTTTATGCGTTTTGAAGCTCGACTTCGAAAGCCATAAACAACCCGCGTGTCAGAGAGTGGTCTATGAGATCCCAAGTTCCAATGCAAACCCCCTACCTGGAGGATCAGGACACTCAGTAAGCAGGTAAGGTTATATAAGTTATATACGTATCCAAATTGGGGTTGTGTTTTTCTAGCTGAATTTGACACTTCATCTATAATCCGAGCTACTACATCCCAAGGTCCTTTCAGTAGTCCTTGCCCTGAATTTGGTGAGGCTTTCGGGGGATACACCGGCATTGACGATTTGTCTTCCCCATGCATCTAAGGATCAGCAAGAGCACAAAGAAGGCTGGCACTAAAAGCCACGGCTGCAGCTGTAGGTTTGAGCGCAGGGTTGGCATTAGGGATCTGAGGTGGAGGGTTTAGGCATGATTTTGATTTTACGGCTTAAGGGTTTGTGTTTAGCGGTTCTTCGGAAGTATATGTGGAGCAGCAAGTATTGTCGCTTTCAGGTCTGGATCAGGGGGGGGGGGGGAACACGGCCCTAAACTAAACCCTAAACCCCTACACCACCAAAAGCCCTAGGCAAATTCTAAACCATGGGATCCTTGAAGCCCAAACTCTGGTAACCCCTAACAAACCCCACAGTCTAGGGTTTAGGGTGTAGGACCCCGAACCCTAGACCCTAGACCTACGCCCATAATTAGAGAACCCTGAGCAAACCTTCGGCAATAAACCCACAGGGAGCCTTGAGAGGAAGCCGGTTCAAGCGTTATAAACCCCTGTACCAATCTTTCGGGGCAGCCTTATAGGGGGTTAGGGTTGAGGGTTGATCTTATGGCTAAACCCAAAATCCTAAACCCTAAACCGCGGACCCTAGACTCTGCCCTAGACTCCCTCGACCCGGCTTTCGGAAGGCAAGTGGGACAGACGCAGCTCGGCGAAAAAGAACGGCGAGCGAATGTGGGTCCTGCTCCCTGGAGCGATTATCGACTACCATAGCCTGCTTATGTTGTAGGTTCCTAGGTGACAAATCTAGGATTTTTGATAGGGTTCCTGCAAAACAGAAGGTTATAGTAGTTCAAGGTAGGCTTAGTGCTCAGGGGTTCAACGGTTTAGGGTTTAGGGCTTGATTCTAACCTGACCACAAAGTCCTTATGTACCACCAGTATGACATACACTAGTACCATAACAGAAATGAATCCCGTAGTAGTAGGCTTAGTGGGAGGGGAGGCAGGCATTTTTGGTTCTCAAGGGTTACGGGTTTAGCGTTGAGAGTTTTGGTATTATCGGGACTTAGGATGTAGGGTTTAGAATCTGAGCCCTGCATGCTCCATGCCACTCTCTTTAGAGCTGCAAGGCCTTTGCGCTGAATGCCCTGAACCCTACACTCTACACCCGAAATTCTAAACCCTGCCCCGGGACCCTAAACCAAGCCCGCACCCTCGTTCCTGTCTATTTGATTGCAGCTTGGTTGGTCTGACTTCTTTTGGATTTTGCTCACGACTGCAGCACGAACGGAGGAACTGTTCCCGGCAAGCACTATTTGCTGGATCCACAAGTTTCGAAAAAAAGAGGGGACCCTGATATACACCCTACATGCGAAGACTGCAAAAAGGGGCAGATTATATGGTATATTCCTTTGTATCGGTAATGTTGGAATCCCCAGAGAGTAACTTACCTGTTGATGACGCCCGCAGATAATGAAGTGAGGATGCAAAGTTTTAACGGACCCAGCTCAGATCAACCAATTCCTCCTCTAAGCCCCAAGCCCCTAAGCACCCCAAACCCTAAACCCTACACAGAGATGATGGTTGCCCTAAATCCACAACCCTAAACTTTATAACCCCTATAAAGCCCTATAGCCTAAAAGCTCAGCCCTAAACCCTAAGCCCTAAACCCTGAATCTTAGGCTTCAGGGTTTCGGGCCTATAAAGGTCTTAGGTCTGGTGATGCGGGACCTCCGGGTGTTAGGCTCGAAGGGTTCAGAGGATTAGCAATAGGGTTAATAGGGTTTAACAACTTATTGTTCAGAGTGCAAGTTTCCATGTTTCGGGGTCTCAGGATCTTTTCAGGGTTCAGCTGCTTGAGTCCATGGACCGTAATAAGATTGAGCATTTGCACTGAGCTGCTGCGGCGGCTACTGTACAAGGTTTGCACTGGCAATGGTAGACATCTCGGCAGTATCCGGTTGTTCTCTCCGTTGACATCATAGTTGTAGTTCGGAGCTGAGGCATGTAACAGCAATATGCAAAACAGCGGCAGCGATTTCAATTCGGGTGACTCTATACTCCAGTTGTTCTTGGTCGTTCACACTCACGGCTCGCACTCCCACCGGCTGCACCAAGATGTCTGAAGTCATCTAGGAACCTGGTACGGCAACCCTGGCCCTAGAGCCCCAACATATATGAGGACCCCGAAGTCCCTAAACCCTCGAACCCCAAAACATGAGGATCCCTACCACAGACCCGGGGTCTCTGAAACCTCCTATGTTATTCTTCAAATCAAAGTGCAGACTGGAGATGCCGATCTATCCTAAACCCTAAAAACCACACCCCGAAATCTTCAAAGTGCAGACTGGCGCTGCCGATCTATCCTGTTGAAGTCTACGGAACCCAACCCTGGCTTCGAATCCCTTCAGACCCTGCACTTCGGTGCTAAACTCCATGTTAAATTTCAATGGGCCCAACGTATCGATATAGTAGAATGCTGGGCTTCTATATTAGGAATTACTACTTTGATTTAGGGAAGTATCCCCCGTAGCAGTACCTAGGACCCTTTGGGGATGTAAATGCCCCAAACCCTAACCCACAAACCCGATGCAAGCGAGTGGATTCTAAGCGCGCTAACGCCCTAAGGCTTCAAAGCATGAATCCAGGTTCGATGTGGGGACCTTTGGTATCCTGTGCATGGATCCGAAGCTGGAGGACCTGTGCAAGAAGCGCCTTATCATCGCAGTTTCGGTGGGTTTCGTAATTAATAGCCGACATGTAGACATCTAAATAGTAGACTCGCCTCCGTCAGCAAGTATTGAGGCATTTCACGAGTCAAGAGGCGGGACTGAATACCCCGAGCCCTAAATCCTCACCCGTTCAGGTTTCATGGCTTCGAGCTGCCCTCCGCTTGTTGCAATGTAGCCGAATATGGGAGTTTCCGAAAATAGGGTACCCTATTTTGGGGTCCTTAGAATAAGGATCCTATTATTTAGGGTACTATATCAGGGTCCCCTATTTTTGGGAACCCCCCATATCCATTGACATCTCAACCTTTGATCTGTGGTGGGCTGAGCCGCTAATTGTCGAATGAAGACTACAACCGGAAAACCCATCTCCAGAAAGCTCGTAAGCCCCTAACCGAGCCTTAAACCCCGCAAAATCCCATAATGTAGGGGCCTAAACAATTACCAAAAACACTCCTCAGAGCGCCTTCATATACTTATACTTGAAAAGGCCCAAAATCCTGTTCGAATTATTAAGACCCCCGCATTACAGTCTGCCTTGCAGCCATCCACCCTTCCGAATGGCTACATTGAAGGTTGAGGGGTTTAGGATTTAGGGTTGGGGTCGACCCAAGCTCCCACTAAACTCCGTCCCCTCACATTTGTTTCGGTCGGGGCTCGCCGGGTTTTACCATCGTTCCGGGGTGTAGGAGGTTAGAGCTTCGGGTGTTGGGAAATGTAGGCTTTGGGAAGATAAGGGTTGACCTGAGGCTTTAGGGTTTTAGGGTTGAGGGTTTAGGGTTTAGGGGCATTGGGGTTTACTTTCTTAGGGATATAGGGTTTAGGGTTAAAGTTCAGGGAGATTCTGCAGAGGTGGAAAGGCACGACGAAAGAGTTGAGCATCTTCGACGTCAGCACAGATCTGAGCCATGGTCGAATTGCGGAGAGCGATGGGGTACCTTGAGGTTGCCGGATACATCATGCAGAGATCCCTATGTGAAGTATCCTGCATAATAATAACATGCAATATCTCTTGGTCTTGAAGCCACACAGAACCACCTTCCAAATCCTATAGGAAAGGATGAATATCAGGAGCGGTTTGTATGTGCGTCCATCACGTAGGCTCAATTCCCAGAACCAGAACCTTAGTCTAGTCATCGCCTGGTCCCTGTTTTAGGGTTTAGGGTCTAACCCAAGCCCACAGTGTGAGACATTGAGGTGTTTAGGGTTTGGGGATGGTAGGGTCTTCGAAAGCTTCGGATTCACAATTGCTAGGATTTGGTGATGCGGGGTTCGGGGCTGCTTAATTGAGGCTCTTTCAATTTAAAGCCCAAGAAATCTAAGCCTTACATCGAACAAGTTTCACAGGGTGCATTGGTCAAGAAGCGAAAAGCTAGGACACGCGAGATGCAGCCCTAAGCCAACACCCTGAACCCGGAAATCCTCGAACATCATCAACCCTTAAGCTTGATGAGTTCTAGATCCTGTAGTGCCATGTACGTCGTAGTTGAGCATGTTGTCACCTAAGCGGCTAGCCGGCTAGCCCAAACCGAATCTACCCTCATATAGCCTTATCCGAGTAAGCCGTACCGCCCGCACGCCTTTCGGATCTCTTTTTTTTTCCTCCCAGCCTGATGCAACCTAAAATTTCAGAAGCCACCCTCTGTAAGCCTTCTACTCGCGCTGCCACACTGTAAACTCCAATCCCCATGCCCTAGACTCCAGCCATTATGCCAATGCTGAGCTACATGGATATTTGTCGGGTATACCGTGCACTAAAGGGTCTGGGAAGTCCAAAACCCTCCCAAGCCCTCAAAGCCTCTCGGTTTGAGCGAATCCTGGGCCCAAAGCCCTCCATCCGAAACCGCGAGCCTCGCACTCTTCCTAAACCCTAAACCGCCCATAAAGCCAGAGGATGCGGCCAGTGGTCGTTAAAACCCGGCCCTCAGCCTTACGCAACGCTCCAGCGGAGGAATTCAGGGAAGCTGTCACAACAGATCCAGGCCGTGTTTTATGGTTTGGGTTTAGGGCTTATATGGTGCTTTGGCGTTTAGGGTATGGGGTTCCACCCCAAATCCTGAGAATTTCGGGAGGGTGTCCGCCGAACCCTGGGCCTTAGACTGTCGGTTTAGGTCTTGTTTCCTGCAGTTTTTTGTTTCAGTGCGGGGGGGTGGGGGTTAGGCTTCAGGGTTTGGTGGTTTAAGATTTAATTTAGGGCGTAGGGATGTTTAGGGTGTGCAGGTTTTGGAGTGGTAGTGAGGCTCAGGGGTTCTAGGCAGCCATGCAGCACGGATCCGTGGGGTTTGATACTGGTTGATGGAATGCAGGATTTGATTTTCAGGCTTCCCATGGCGCTTCCCTAAACCCTAAACCCCGAACTCTGAAGCTGAAACCAAGTAAGGTTTTCCTGGGCGCAGGATTCATAGTCTAGGCCCTAAGCCCTAAACCCG
This sequence comes from Symbiodinium sp. CCMP2456, assembly GCA_905221635.1. Taxonomy (NCBI): domain Eukaryota; class Dinophyceae; order Suessiales; family Symbiodiniaceae; genus Symbiodinium; species Symbiodinium sp. CCMP2456. Next base: position 16,775 of record CAJNDV010036316.1, read on the forward strand.
AAGCGGGCTGTTGAGGGAACTTGGCCCTAAACCCTAAACCCTAAACCCTAAACCCTAAACCGTTTGGGTCCTGGGCTCAGGGTTTAGGGTTCAGGGCCCAGGTTGATTGGGGCTTTGGGCTGCTGGCTTTTTCTTGTCTCAGCCCGGAACCAGATCGCAGAGCCCCGGAAGCTTAAGCCCCTCAAACCCTAAACCCTAAACCCTCAATACTCTAAGACCCTTTTTGGGTTCTAAACCCTAAACCCTATACCCTAAACCCTAAACCCTAAACCTTAAACCCTGAGCCAGGACACCATTAACCTGCACTCCGATCCTGACGGCTCACCGGTTTCGATCCCCGCGGTGGATGCCTGGTGCTTTAGTGTAAGGGTGTTGCCAATATTGCTTCGATGTCGTAGGTGCTGTTTGGTGGTTTCAAGGGGTTTTCGGGTTACAGAGGTTTGCCATGATTGTGGTTTGCGGTTAGGGTCACGTGGGGCAGTCAGGGTTGTGCTGTGGGCCGGGTTTAGATTAGAATTTAAAGCTTCAGCTGCAGGGAATGTCGGCGACCGAATCCCAGTGCAATTTGTTCAACTCGACAAAAGCCTAAAAGTGAAAGAAACAAGAATCCCTTACTAAACCTCAAACTTGAACCCTAAACCCCTAACGTCGTCACACTTGATGCTCGCTCCCGGAACGTGACTCTTGTGTCCCTGTCTCGGTCTGTAAACGTCGGTCGAAAGTCACTATGTGGTCGTCTTTGTTCCCCTTTCCTGCCAGTTTGTGGTAAACAGTGGGTGAGATTTAGCTTTTGTAGAGTTTGAATTAGTTCACGGCTCGGTTTGTATTCCACTACTTTTGTGTTATATTCCAGCTGTATCGAGCTTATTATCACATTGTATCGTGTTGTGTCATATTATATTACACCTTGTCTTTTTAGATTAAATCAAGTGCACGGTTTCAGGGCAACCCCCACACCTGGCAGGCCTCAAGTTGTTCGACTGTTTGTGCGCTCCGAGCTCGCAGCCGCAAATCACTGAAACCAGCCCTCAGCCCCAACACCAGCATTAATATAGGGGCCCTCATAATTACCTATACCATTTTTGGGGTTCCTTATTAACAACAACAACAACAACGACGACGAGATGTCTATTTACCCGCAATGCGGGGCGCTTGGCGAAAAAGCTTGACCCTCCAGAGGAGCCACTCAGTGCAGGAAACCATGAGCTGTTTCTAATAACACTGATCGGTAGCTGCCTGGAAGTGGGCCCCCCTCTACCTCGAGACATTCTGCTCAGTTTTACAGGGTTATTGTCTGAAATTGAACTACTGTTCTTTGCTTTGGAATTGAACCGGTGAACGTCCGCCACAAGACCAGCTCGCGAGCCATGTCCCTTCCCTATCCTGCTTCCAGGGTAGGGCAGGGATGAAGATGTGTGAACGCGTACAGTAGCTTTCAAAGCTTTAAAAACACTTTCTAAGTTTTTGACACCCGAGGATCTTGGTGCACACACCCTCCTGGGCTCCGTGCAGGCTGGCTTCTTCCAACGATTTCCGATCTTCGGGGTTTGGCTTGTGTTTCTTCTAAAGGTTCCGTCGAAGGTTCCTCAAAGAGCTCTTTTCATGCAGGTTCTACACAGTTTTATGTTTTTATTTTTTGTTTTTCAGGGTGCCTTGAAGAGGAGGTCAGAGGGGGTGGTATAATTCAAGAATCCCAAGTCTATCTTATTTCCTGGAACCAGCTCGTTGAAGGATTCGAAGTGTTATAGGCTGCAAAAAGGTTCTAGAGGTCGAAGTTTGTTTAGGGCTCTCAGGATTTGGTGGCTTATGGTTTGATGTTTGTGTTGTGGCACTTTGGGGTGGAAGGTTGCGGGTGCAGCGCTTTAGTTTCTATTTCCGGGAGTTCGGCAATTACGAGGTTAAGCCTTAAAGGGTTTTGGAGTTTCATGGTTCGGAGTCTTGGCTTAGGGAATAAGTAAGGGACCTCCAATGATTCTTGGCCATGACACCCCTTTATTTTAGGGGCGTAGGGAGTGTCATAAGGAGTGTCAGTCTCTCACTGCAAATAAATCTGCCAAGCCCGAATTTTTTGCCCACACCCCATGACTTGTTTTTTTAGGTTTGAGCCCGACAATCAAAAACAAGGAAACCAGGAAACCTCTAAAAAGAACTGCAATGGACATTACAGACAGGCAAACCCTGAGCCCCATACACCCTAGAAAGCCAAAGACTTCTAGAGAGGGTGGAGGATTTGTGGACCGGTGTCGGTGGCTGTTAACGTTTCGCTCTCAACTCTGAAGCTTGTCTTGGGGTTTATGGGTTGTTTGGGTCTCCGGTTTGAATCGAGGGTTTCGGGTGAAAGGGGGCGAGGGCTGAAGACGCTTCACACAAGTCCTCAAAGTTCTCTTTCAGGTGCAGTCGACAGTGCACCTGGAGTTTGATGAGTTTATCAACAGCTGCCCGGTCAACTTGTGACCACCTGCCCCCTATTTTGCCTTATAAAGCGGGAAAGTGGCTGTATCAGTAATTATTGGGGACTCGGTATGCGGTCGACAAAGAAGTGTAACCTTCTGCGCCCATAGGTTTCCAAGGCGGCAAATGGGCAGCAGCACCTGCACGGTTCAAGATTTAGGGTTGAGCGTTTTTGCAGGTTCATTGAGGGCATCGCTGGTGACAGCCGGAGATTACGTTCTTGGTTCAACGAGGGGGGATCCGAAACCTAGTTGTGGTTCGACTCATGCGCATTGGGGTTTGCTTAATAGCCTCTCTTGGGATTAGTGTAACGGTATCTGTAATTAGGTAGATTGGGGAGTCTATGATTGCTATGTTATTTCGATATTCAGGGATTGGGCTCCACTGGACTGAGCAGCGCAACGATGCAGCCGGGCCACCCGTAGCTACATACTGGTTCGACAGGCGGTCTGCTCCGAGTGTTCACTTCTGCAATCTTGAAAGCCGGCCCAGGAACCATGATGCCACAAGTGTAGGAACCTGATTCAGAGCGTCTTTATCAGGGTTCTCTACACGAACCCAACTTTTTTTTTTGGGGGGGGGGTTATAGAGCCAGGGTTTCTTGATCAGGTTCCTACATTACCAAACCTCAAGGCCAAGCTAAGAAAGGTCCAAGCAATCCTCATTTATGGCCTGTGGCACCTCGAACGACTTCACAAATGTGTGGGTCCGCAGTATGTCGGTTAGCAAGAATATCCCCGGATAGTCTCTATACTAGTATATTTTCAGTGGCATGCTCCAGTAACTCTGGCATGTTACGGCATATTACAGTGTACGCCAGCCTGAGTCCACGGCCCTGTTGCAAAGGATATGTGGGCACGCTCTACGCAAACCAGTCGGCACACGGCCGGTTCCGGTTGACCAAGGCGATTACTCGAGCGGTTAGGATGTAGACGGCTCTCGCTTTATGGAGCTGGGATGAATCCGGAGGATGGCTTTTGCATATCCAGTGTTCTCGCACGCACGGGTCGTAGAGTTTGCCCTAGGCTCCCGAAATGCCCTAAGCTAGCAACGAATGACGTCCGGGAATGTCCCATGCCTGAAACATACCACAATGCGAGAAGCATGTGAACGCACAGAGCCTGAACCCCAAAGATCTAAAGGTCCCCCTTGGGACCCTTGATATCTAAGCCCCTAAAGCCCAGAGCCATCCGTGGACGCCCCAAGCTCGACAGGACAACGTCGATCGCCTCGAAGACTTGCACCGAAAAAGACTCTCAGAGACGATCTGGAGATTTTTACTGAAATTGGGGGCAGCTATTTGATACTTGGAAGTCCACACAGAACGGTTCTTCCTACATGGAGTATATACGGGGGTCCCGTGTTTCCCAGTCAAGGGTTCAGCGGGGGGAATAAAGTGGGTTTGCTTGTTGGGAATAGAAGTCCAATTGCGTATGAAGGTTCCTTCTTTAAACATATACTCCAAAGCAATACCTGTTCTAATGAAGAAGGCCCCCGTACACTGTCAAGATCTGGGGCACGACCCCAGACGGGTCTCCCAGCGTTTTGAGCCTATGTAATGTTCTGCGCACTCTGGGGAGTTGGCAGGTTCACCTTGTCAAGCGGAATCACTGTAAAACCCCAATCAAACCCTAAACGCCTAGAGCTCCGGGGGAGTCCCTACAGAGCTACTTTTAGAACGCTTACAGGATTTGGAATAGGACTCCTGATGCAGCGCATCAGCCAGCACCGGAAACTACGTAAGAACTTGTATATCCATTAAACCGTCTTGAGGGTTCTGCCGACCCAGAAAAGCTTTTGAACCTTCATGTAAAGTAGGCCGTTCGCTAGTCACCCTACTACCCAAGTCCTGAGGCTCGTTTAGAGTCTGTGCAATATTGCTTCTTCTGATTTGTTTGGGTCTGTTACTTCGGCGACAAGGTGATTTCCCTTGTGCCGCAACTTGGGGATAGTACTATGCATAGGGCTTCTTTTCTGGCATCCCTGTGACAGCACATACCTCCGAAGTGCTCAAACTGTACTATCCCACACTCCTTATGCAGCACTCTAAACCGTCACGGGCCTCCTGACGTGTCCTCAACCGACCCTGGGGGCGGGGTAGGTGACCCCTGAGCTTGTAGGCTTTGTCTTATCTTTCCATAACTCCAAAGGTTACCCCCTAAACCCTAAACTCTGTTGGGTGCTACGGTACTCAGTCCCAAAGCAACACTTGGGATTCAGGATCGCGCCGCCGCAGTGGCAGTGGGCGAAGATCACGCAGCAGTAGAAGCCAGAGCAGTGGCGGACCACCAGGGTTTTTTTTTTGAGCAAACCCTAAACCCTAAACCCTAAACCCTAAACCCTAAACGCTTAGCGCTCAGGGGTTTGGGTTTTTGCAATCGGACCCAGATTCGCCGGCTTTTCGGTTTCGGATTTGGGGTGGTGGGTTAGTGGCTTAGGTTGTGGGCCGTTTAGGGTTTCAGGGCAGGGCCTTTGGGCTATGAGCTTCGGCTTCGGGTGTAGGTTACTGTAGCTTCCCAGACTGTAACCCCACAAAACGGACAACCTGCCACTTGTCAGAGCTTCGCAGGGTGTTCTGGGACGACGGATTCAGTCGTCCCGGCTTAGGATTTGAATTTGAGGGCTTCTGATTGTATTTGGGTGCGTAATTCTTTAAATCAGGGTACTTGAGGGTCCTATTTACAAGGGTGCCGTACTATATCGGGGACCTGAAAAGGGTCCCCTAATTTAGAGAACTACCCATGTGGGGTTTGGGGTTTAGGTTTTGGTCTTGAATGTTTCCTTTGTTTGGTACTTCGGCTTGAGCTTGAGATTGGTCAGTCATATAGAACTTGATTCCTAAACCCTTGAATGACAACTCCTGCACCGTGGGAATTTGAACACGTCATTTAGCTTCTATCTTGGCCCACCCATTCAGCGTGCAAGAAACTTGCGGTCCATGGTGATGCAATCCGCCGGCGGCAATGAAGGGATGGTCGGGTAGTGTAAGCTAGCCGAATCACTAAATGCCAAAAATACCACACCTCAACACAGCAGCTTGTAGGACAGGTTCGCAGAATACAGACTCTGGGTAATACTACCCACAGTACTGGCTGTTTCGCTGCACACCCCTGGACTCAACCTTCTTCCAAACCCCTGCACTACACTGTAAACTGTCAACAGCTTCGACCCCAAACACCATACCCGAGAGCCGCAATCCTAACTTCCTCGATCGTCCAGGAGGAAGCAGTGGCAGTAGTGCCGGCAGCATCCTGGATCTACACAAGTCGACAACGGTGGCTTTGTGAGGTCTCGAGTTTTGTGTAACCACCTCGTTAACAAACCACCGTCCCTTTATATAATTTCCTCAAGCCAATAAGCTATTATGTTTGAATCCGCGAGGTGATCTTGCTGAAAGGACGGGGGTTGATTAAGCAGGAGTCTACCGCAGGGTTTTCACGCTTTAGGGGTTTGCCCTAAGGCCCTGATCTTCAACCTGCACATTAAACTCTATGGGCCAGGATGCGAAACTCTTTGCAGTTAACACGCTTAAAACGCAAGCCTTATATAGGCCCCAGAGCCCTAGCTTATACAACCTACCCTAAATCCTGAACCCTAGATAAACCTAAAGCCGTGAAGCGCTAAATCAAGGGGCCGCTGGGGAGCATTAGAGTTTAGGGACGACGGTTTGCCTGCAGCCCACAAGAGCAGCTTATCTAGGTAACAGATCTGTATACTAGTATATATGTACATATATATATATATATGTATATATGATCCCGGTTCGGC
>CAJNDV010036317.1:4377-16444 GCA_905221635.1 Symbiodinium sp. CCMP2456
AGCAGCAGTTCCATGACGTCTGTCACTGCTACTTCTACCACATGGACAGCAAGTACAACTCTGTCAAGCACATCAACCAGTACGTCCGGAACGGTCACCTCCATCACGAGCAGCAGCATCAGCAGCACGTCCAGTTCTTCTAGCACCTCGACAACGAGCAGCTTCTCCAGCACGGTCACATCTTCCACCAGTACCACAACGACACGGACATCTAGCACAAGCACTTCCAGCGCGTCCAGCTCAACCAGCAACAGCATCACGTCCACTTCCAGCACCTCAAGCTCAAGCACATCAATAAGTGCTACACTGAGTACGACGACATCAAGCACCTTCACAAGCACGTCCACAACTAGTGCCTCCAGCTCAAGCAGCATGACCAGTTCCACTTCCACTTCGAGCAGCAGCAGCTCCAGCAGCACCAGCGGCACCTCCACAACATCCACGAGCAGCGCCTCGACGACTAGCACATTCAGCGCTAGCAGTTCAACTACGTCAAGTGCATCCATCACCACCACCGGTACCTTCACGTTCACATCCAGCACGTCCAGCACACAGACCATAAGCCGGACTTCAACAACATACACAACCACCACTGTGACTGATTTTGTGATTGCTTGTCCTTTCCAAGACTGGATGTGGGCTGTGATTTTGACAACCATGATCGGTATTGCATGTACCGCGGTGCTTATTTATGGAGGAATTGCAAGCACTGTTGTCCTGCATGTTTCTCACATGCAGCTTTCGGAGCCGCGAGGGTCGGAGTCCGGGCAGAGGAAGGGGCCGAGGGGCTCGGAAGCTCCTGTCTTCTTTCTGCCCTCTCTTCGTATCCCTCCTGAAACGCCGCCGGTTCCCCGGCCCTGCCAGCCCTGCCAGCCCTGCCCGCCGCTGGTGGTGCTGGTTCATGGAGCGTGGACGATGCCGAGTGCACCGAGGATCACACTCCAAGAGGCGCCCCCATTCCCGCTGTCCAGAGCATCGCGCCGGTGGAGGGAGCCAGCGCCCTCCCCCAAGCTGCCGCTGCTGCCTTGCACGCAGCTGCCAGCACCCGAAGCACACGGGCAAACTGCATTGCAGGCTGAGCATCCGGGCCCCGGGCCGCAGGTGCAACCGCTGTGCAGCTGGCGGAAGCGCTGGAAAGCTGCAGATCCCGCAAGTCCTGCAAGTCCGCCACACCTCGCTGGGCAGCTCGGGAAACAGCACGCAAAGGTGAGATCTCCAAACCCGACTGTTTTGGCAGCGCGGAGTCGGCCACGTGTGCAGCTGGTCCCAGTGTCGCAGCTTCGCGTTCGCGTGCATCTCAGCCAGATCCGGCAAGAGAGGCTGCAGCGGCACGATCCGCGAGCCTTGACACCACGCAGCCGCTGGATTGGGTTCTTGTTGCCGAAGCGCCTGCCGCTGCAGCCGGCTTCACCACCCAGCACGAAAGGCCCGGAGACCCCCGAAACACTTTCTCCAACTGCCGCGACGTCTCGAAAGGGGGGTTCGGTGGGAATGTCTGGGCAGATGCGGCGCTACAACGGTACACCGGTTTGGAGCCTCTCTGGCTCCAGCCTTGGAACTCAAAAACCCATGCCTTCGCCGGGGCCCGGGTCCTACGATCCAGAGTACATCAGCTTCGACGAGTATATGCCGACAAGGCTGAGACACTCGAAGGCCAGAAAAGACCAGGGCCGCATGATAGCAGAGCAGGCACAGAAGGAGGAGGCCCGGAGACAGTCCGAAGCCCGGAAGGAAGCCAAGTTGCTCGAAGAGCTCAGGCTTCAGAAGCTGGGCTCTCTCTCCAAATCCAAAAACCTTCCAGCGAGTTGAGAAGGGCTTCGCTGTCGGCTGGGACTGGCCAAAGATATGTCTGTCGCTCTGTTTCTGAGCGGAATCCCCAGCTCTTAGCTCCCTGCCTCGCCGGAGAAATTGCGAAGGCCCTGGTTGCGAGGGTTTGTTGCCGTTCCTTTTTAGCCGCTACAACGTACTGTAGACTGTAGATCCACCTTGCAGGCTGTACAGTATTGCCCTTCGTTTTTCGGTCTCATCAGCCTCCCACTCTTCACCCCCAATTCCAATACGTAAGACTTAAGACAACAGCACTGCCTCTTCTTGCAGACGACCTCTTTGCCTCGTAGGGTTTGAAGGGGGTTTACAACTCTAAGTTCTGAGCTTGGAGTTTCCGGAGGGGTTTCCAGACGGTTGTCGTTTGGTTCATTGGGACGGGCAGGCCCGCAGGCATTGGGATCGCTGAATTGCACGACCGTTGCCGTTCTCAGGCTTTGATCGGACTTAAGGCCGTGGGACTTTGGAGGTTTCTGGGCAGTTGCGGGAATTAAGAGATGTAGGGCAGCAGCATGAAGTAGTTGGCACCATTGGGCTGCCTGCAACGCGATGGCAGAATTCGAAGGCGCGGATTCGGGCTTTGGGTTTGACGATGAGTTTTCAGCCCTCCGATGCGCTGCCGTGTACGGTCGAAGTTCAAGGTCGCAAGGATGCGTAAGGATGCCAAAGGAACTCCGGAGCTTTGTTGGTTTTGCTGTGTTCTTCTCCTCGTATTAGTCATTGCTACAAAATTGCCAAAGAGGCTGCTGCCACTGCACTACAACAGCACCAGCCACAACAACCACGACTTCCACCTACTTGCTCCTGCTCCTGCTCCTGCTCTTACTGCTGCTGCTCCTCCTCCTGCTAAGACGACGACTACTGACCAATTAGCTAGCAAACAAAAAATAAAAAACTAACTGCTGCCTCGTACTATCTACTGACTAGCTTGCTAAAGCTACATGCGCGACTCGATTGCGCTCGAGCCTGCAGCCCTCATATCATCGTCAAACCGAGGAGGAGTCCCCAATCCGCTGGTCCCTGAACACAGACGCTCAAACTTCGGACTTGCTGAGAGCATTTGGGTCCTCAAAAAGCCAGAGGGATCGCCATAGTCACTACCAAACTTGTCGCTTTCAAGGCCGGGACGTGCAGGCTGCACGCTCTGGGAGCATCCCGGGCATGGCGAGAGGCCTTGGAAGTGATCCAGGCCGGCCGGGCCTATAGCGCCGACGAAGACGACAGAAGCCGATTTCCGATGATTTCTAGCCCTGTGAGATAAATGACCGTGACGATGACAATGATGATGATGGAGGTTGTGATGATGTTGAGGTTGATGACGGGGAGGATGACGATGTCAATGACGATGTCCGTGACATTGGTGATGATGCGAAGCCATGCTCTTGCATTGCTACATCGAAGTGTATTGTTGCTGGAACCGTTCGTCGCGATAGCCTGAAACCGTATCGCGAAGTTGCTGTTACTTTGGTGGCAAATTCCCTGATGTCTGTCCTGCCATACCTGCATCTGCAATTGTCAGGTCTTTGCCTATGCTTCTGCTGCTTCTGCACGTTCAGCTTTATCATCATACGTGGCCAGTCGTACATTCGATTGACCCTTCATTGTGGAAGTTTTCATCAGTTCATGCTTTCCACGTCGAGGCCAGCTTTCTCGTTATGCTCAATCTGACTGCTGCTGCTGAGCAAGAGCCGAAGTGGAAGGAGTGGTGCTAGCAAGTGGTAGTTATGGTCACAGTGGTACGCGGCGGCAGCAGCAGCAGCAGGGACGCCATGCGCCGACATGTTAGCAAAAAAGTGCCGACATGTCAAAACTAGATTTCCGCCGACATGCAAAAAATGAACGCACCGACGCCAACATCGCGCGCCGACATGAGATAGCTAAGCTACACACGGATATGTCAAAGAAAGGTTTTGTGCCGACATGCCAAAAATACACGACGACATTACGTGCCGAGATGCATAACAAAAACGCGCTGATATGCCAACATTAAAACGTGCCGAGATGGAAAAAAAACGCATGCAGACAGAGTTAAATGGAACGAGAGTTTCCTATGAGGCCGACGTGTCAAGCATATGCACCGACATGACGAAAATGTGCGCGGACATGCAAAACAAGACGCGCAGACATGCCAACGTTAGAACGTGCCGAGATGGAAACAACACGTGCAGACAGGGAGTTTGAAAAGTGACAACGACGACATGCCAAACATACGCACCGACATGGCGAAAATGCGCAGACATGCAAAAAACGCGCCGACGTGCAAAAAAAGGGGCCAAAAACACGTGCCGACATGCCATAAACACGCGCCGAGATGGACACACAGTACGCACAGACAGAGTTTTTTAGAAAAGAGAGGTTCCGATGTCTGGGTGTTTGCAAAGTGCCTTATTTTGGACATGTGAAATGAAAAAATATGTGCCGACATGCAAAAAAAATTGCAGGACTGCCGCCGACATGCCAAGAGAATCTCGCCGACAAAACATGTGCCGACATCCGACATGCCAAACACACACGCCGACATGCCAAAAATCCGCATGTTGCGCCGGCAGGTCAAAAAACACGGGCGCAGATGCCAAAAATCCGCATGTTGCACCGGCATGTCGGTATCCCAAAAGCATGCGCCGACATGCCAAAATGCGAGCCGACATGTCAAACCCCGCCCAAGGAGATATTACGTCCGGTTTTTTTTGTTTCCATCTCGGGGCACGTTTTTGTCATGTCCTCGCGCCCGATCCCCAGCAGCAGCAGGCTGTTGTCGTTGTGGTTGTGGTCGTCGTCGTCATCGCTTTTCTCACTCGTCGCGATGAGTATTGGTCAGCTTATTACTTTTGTTGTTGTGGTCTTCGTCGGTTGCTCTTCGCCTGTCACCCAAAGAAGCTGCAATTCTCCAACTCGTTCGAGATCTCTGAGGTGATACATCGTCCCAGGGTTCCGGGTGTATCGAGGTCAAGCAGCTACCTTGGACCGGCTGTGCATGCGGGCTCTGGGCTTGGGGGACGACTTTTTCTTCGGCTTACGGTCAGTGATAGTGGTAGTGCTCGACTACAAACCTCTCGCTTTATGCTGTCCTGCCGGCAGGCATTGCGTGAGAATGCTCTGGAAGCCAATGTCATCCATCGGAACGCTCTGCTCAGCATCCGGGCTGTAATTGGAGTTGGACTGTTGGACTCTCGAACTCTCAAAGGTAGACATGCAGAGACATTGACACGAACAGGCACACAGATGAATAGACAGGTGGGTCACTCGATGGACAGGTGGACATGAAAGCATACATGTAAGAAGATACAAGACTCTGTGTACTTCCATGCAGTGTATGTATGTCGGCAGGCGTACTCACATTTATGTGCATGCATAGTGGCATACCATGTTTACCATATGGCATATGCATACATACAGGCACGCGGATCTGGTAGCCCATAAAGAGGACTGCAGATCCGCCGCAACGAAAGGAAAGAGCACTGGCCGGACATGGAGGCTGCAGTCCGCCCACCGTGTCCCACCTTTGCTCTCACAGTCGAAATGAGGAATTCTCTTTGCCTATCTTGGGATTGCATGGTTTCTGTTGCTGCATTGTTCTGCGGTCACCACCCCTTGGCTTCGAAACTGCTTACAGAAAGCCAAGTGTGTGCAAGGGGTGTGAACGCTGGCTTGGTTTGTCGGTTCAATCCTGTGGCAACCGAAAGCGATCTTTTCTATGAAGGCAACGTGGTTTCCGACTGCTTTGCGCAGCCTTCAGAGTCCCGGGTGCGGATCTTCAGAGTCCGGGGTGCGGATGGGGGATGGAGGGGAGGAGGACAGCGCAGCAGCAAACAACTTTTCGTTTAGGCTGAGGGCTATTGTAGTAGTTGTGCTTTCTTCGGGTGATTGCCGCGACTGGTCTAGCTCATCCTGGCAGCTCTTTAAAGCTGTTGCACTTTCCACTGTCACTGGAACTGGTCTCGAGCTGTGCTACCCGTGGAGGTCTTGCTTATGAACATTCTGTTTCGGTTTTAAGGAGTGTCCGTTAAGCCCGAGTCCTGACGCTCCAAGATCAGGTGTATTCCAGAGGTCCCAGCAGTGGTCATGGGCGCTGCAAGAGCTGTCGGCCAGGTGGCTCGGCATTGTTGTGATGCAGAGCATCACTGTTGACAACTGTAGAAATTACACGAAAGGTGTAGTCCTGCGGTAGAGTAGTGGTAGATGGTTGTTGTTGGTGGCGATAATCATCATCATCGTAGCAGGAGATATTGTGGTCGTCGTAGTCGTCTGGCAGTACAATCAGCAGGAACTGGAGCAAGAGCAGCATTAGCCGTTGTGGGAGTCGGAGTTGGGGTACTATTTAGTAGTAGTTGTATTACCGGTAGTGGTTGTAGACGCCGCAGAGTAGCACCCACATCATCGTCGCTGTGTCATCTCCGTGCTTCCGCGACTTCTGTTGTTGCAGATAAGTTTGAAAAGCTCGGTTGGTTGGGTCTGACGTGGGACAGCGCTGGCGCTGAAACACGCATAAGCACGGCCGTGCTTCGGAATCTCGGGCCGCTGCGTGTTCTGGCACAATTCAAGGTACCCAGAGTTCAATCTGAACCTCAGCCTAATGCCGATTGCATGAAACTTAGAATCAGAAAGCCGAGGCTGCTTGAGAAAGAGGTCCCGACGGATGTCATATCTTTCAGCACGGCAGCTGCGACATGTCCGGGGTGGCTGAAGCCTTTGTTCTTCCTGGACTGGTTGCTTGCCTCGATCAGAGATGTTTTTGGGGTTCCGAATCGCTTTTCCGGTCTTTGCATCCGGAGATCCCATCCGACACTGCAAGTCATTCTGGCCCCGACCCGTCCAACATCGGATGCGATGCGCAAATCAAGGTCGTTGTAATCGTGTTTGCTTTAAGCGGTACCCTGAGCCCCAAAGCCTTCTTGGGCCCTGCTCTACCACAACCCCCTGATCCCCATGGAAGCTGGGAGTCCTGAGCATCTAGATAATTCAGAAAGGGTGTTTCGTCGAGCTTAGAAGCAAGGCCCCCTCAGGGCTTCCGGCGCAGAAAGCGCGCTCCCTGGCCGTTGTTGGGCATCCGAGGATGGCGATCGGCACCTGCCGCCCAAACGTCGTTCCGAGCCCGCGCTGGCTTTGGGGTCTCCTGAAAGCTTCCCTTCCTTTTGAATTCAGCGCATGTGGTTCGGGGATGTTGGAGGTTTCAAGTTGTGCTGGTCCAGGCAGCATTGCTGTTAACGATTTCCGATTGAAGTTCCAGGTGGTGGGTTGTTGTTGTCATGGTCAGCGGTGTATCGATGTTGTTGTCGTTTTCGATTTCCATCGATTCTATTCTCCACATGACTGACCACTTCCATGACCGGTACAAGCACTGCTGGTACTACTCCTGTTGGCATCATGTGCGCTGCATTTTAGGAGTGAGTACCGATAGTGTTTCTGATCTCGTTACACTCGTTACCTGTAAGACGATGGTTGCTCTTGATGAATGAGCATACTTTCATGCGACCAGCAGCAACAGCAGCAGTAACAATAAGCGAAATACTGCTAGCAAGAGAATGACCAGGGTGGGCGCATTTAGTTTATTTGTGCAGTACATAATATGTATACCATGGGAAACAGGCAACGAAATTTAATATGATACACAACAAGATAACATAAATCTGTATACACTATATATATATATATACACACATGTGCAGACGTACATGCATACAGGCACAATGACACGCATGAATGCATACCTGCATGCATGTCGTACATGCCTACATTGGAGTCTGTGAGGAGAAAGGGTTGCTGGGCGAAGTTTTGACAGGAAGTCTTGGTGTCTTGGCTTAGTTACTATGAGTACTGATGCTGGTGTGCACTGTGTAGCACTACAAGTATTATTTTTATTACTAGCAGTTCCAATAGTGCTAGCACCACTAGTCCTCTAGCACTGCTGCTGCTGTTGCTGCTGGTGCCGCGACCACTGCTTGTTTTCTTGTCCTTTCTCTTTGCTGAGCGTAGTTTTGGCAAACATCGGTCCTCTGCATGACGAGCACTAGCAGGTCTCCATTAGCTCGGCTTCGGCGGCGTGTCGAGAGGCACCGAACTCCGCGCGATGCATAGCGCGATGCATAAAGTCCAAGAGTGCCGAACCCACGAACTAGCATCGAATCAATGAGCGCACTTGCGTAAAGCATCGACACATATTTCTCGCTCCAGGCATTTGTGAAGCGAAGCCAAGAAATTGTCGAATGACAGCCCTTCGAAGTGTAGGGGCACGCAGGATCTGGCGGTTCAGGGCTGAGGGTGCGATGCTATCTATTTTGTGAGCCGGGCGATACTTTGGCAGCTATGAGCACGCAACCTTTGAATCCCACCCGGAACTCTCGTCCGTACGAGAATAGCTGTGCCGACCTTAAAGCTGGCATGTAGTCTTCCTGCAAGAGCAATATCAAAACCAAGCGAACCCACACAGCCCCATCTAGAACCACATAGAGTTGTGATCTCCAGCCAATTTCAGGGTGCCTCCTGGCCTCTTGCGCTAAACCTGCTCCGCACCATGTGCCGAGGTCGCAGATGGTTGTATACAGTTGTGCTGCCTTGTGCTGTTATGAGGTATGCTTGCATGTTTGTCAGTATGTTGACTGTTGTGTTATGTGACTGTAGAAACAGTATCATGGCATGCTTCGTAGAAGTTGAGGTGCCATGTTGCAGCATCTATTCAGTAATAATAGAAAGCAGTGTGCCGTGATGTGTTTCAGCGCATCATGGAACTTGTGTGAAATAGCATGACATCAAGCTTGTTGCTGAGTTGGTAGGCATCTATATCGCATCTATATCTATATCCAAGTCCATATCTGTATCTGTATCTATATGTATATCTACACCGTCTACACCTATATGTTTCTCATTATATGTATGTATGTATGTATGTGTGTGGAGGGGTCCTTTATGTATCATTTGACCTGCCTGTTGGGTGTATGATATGTACACATGCCAACCCCCCTAATCATGCTAATCACATTCACAGATAACGGAGGAGCCAAAGTCTGAGAATTCCCCAAGTATATTGTAGCTTACTGAACAAGCGATTTCTATGAAAAACAGGATTTTAGGAGAATTGCTGATGGGAGCAGGACAATGACGGGAGGGAGGGGAGGGAGGGGGGCTTAATGTTCGGGACGAACAAGGGTTTACAAAAATCCCCGCATATTTGATGTTGGAGGGGGGCAAGGGTTCACAAACTGACATGCGTTTTTAACGTTGGTGGAAATGATGTGGCACATACAACAATGATAGGGAGGACACGGGTTCACAACAAACCTTGCAGTTTTGTTGTTTCAGGAGGACCAGGGCTTACAAGAAACCTTGGAGGAGGACAAGGGTTTACAAAAAAAGCTTGCAGTTGTGTTGTTGGAGGAGGACAATGGTTTTCCAAAAAGCCTTGCACTTTTCTTGTTGGAGGAGGAACACCGGAGTGAATCTGAGGCACCCAATGCATGGGGTGCTCCCGAACGTGGTGTCCGTGTCGAGCGTCTTAAAGGCGTGTCGTGCTTCCCCGACGGGCATTTGGGGAGCTTGTATGAAGCTGTGTTCATGGTGGCGCTGCCGCGGCTGCCTTTGCTTCTCTTGCCGGTTTTGCTGCTACTGCTGCAGACGCAGAAGATGATGGACGTCGGTGATGGGGATGATTGTGATGTCAATGATGATCATAAGCACGTGACCAGGTGGTGGTGATAATAATGATGACGGTGCCGGTGGTGGTAATGCTAGTTGTGGTAGTAAAGAGTAGCAGTAGCAGCAGCAGAAGCACACAGTAGTAGTCCTGTCGTAGTCGTCGTAGTCGTCCTCTTTGTCGCTGTCGTGGTGGTGGTGGTGGTAGTAGTAACAGTCGCCGGGGTAAGAGCGATACTTGCAACCGTGCAGTCTTTCCATACCGTACAGAACAGGCGAAACGCATGCAAACATTTCGTTGAAGCAAAGCTCCTACACAGATTTCACGAACGCCTGCAAGGCTTGTGCTTCGGCCAGCCGCTGGCACGAGGCAGACGGGTTCCTCTTGGAGATGCAGATACATTGCAATGGGTGTGAACTTCCTACTTGAGGATGTATTGAGAGCTCGGCAGAGCTTGGAACTGAGGTGTGGCTCTCCTCCCGAATTTTTGAGTCTGTGCCCCTTTAGCCCTTTGGTCAAGTCAAGAGAGATTTCGCGATGCAACATGGGACCAACGCTGCAGCAGGCAGTCCGAACGAGCGTTTTCGCTCCTAAAAGTGTGGAGGAAGCCGGCACATGAACAGAGTCGAAGGAAATGCAGGTAGGCATTTCGATTGTCGGGAGTTGTTGCAGATCCGGAAGTGAGCATCTTGATCTTGAGAAGTTGAACACTGGTTGGCTTGGCAATTCCTTGAAGAAACCTCTTGTTCCAAAGCTGGCGAATAAGATGCACATTGTGCGGCGCAAACGAGGGACAGGTGGTTTTCCAAACGCAGACGTGTGAGAACAGAAGGGGGGGAGCCTGTAATTGCAGGTTTTGTTCCCGGCTTTCCCGCACTGCCGAACATGCATGGCTTAACCACTTGGAACCGGCCAAGAGCAAAGTTGCATGCTGGTCTGCTTGAACACGAAAGCAGAATGCCTTCTTGGGATTCATCTATGTTTGAACTGCTCGTTCGTGGCCTCCTCAGTGATCAGTACATCCTAGTCCTAAACCTTCGAGCCAAAAGCCCTGAAGAGGCCCTAGAGATCTTCGTGGAGGCAGCAGCACGGCTCGTCCCGAACATTGTGGCACGGAATGCAGCCGCTCGGAGGCCTTGGCCTTTTTGTGATGCCTCTCCGTACCTAAGCCGCCGGAAACAACAGGATCTTGTTCCGCTTATCCGAGCGACATGTAGCTGTTCTCGGCAATGCAGCATTATCACATTTGCACCACCAGCAGAGATCCTTTAAACCTTTTAGAATGCAAGTTGTGCACTAGTCAAAGACCCCCGTCTTCGTGAACTTAAACATGGATTCTGGTTGAAAGGTACTCAACAGCAAAGAGGGGGCAGTTTCCGTGTTGAAATGAGCACTCCTTTCCCTTAGTCTAGTCAGGTCCATCCCGACTTAGGCGTAGTTGCTGAAACGGGCATCCGCGATTGATTTGTGGTAGTGGTGGCGGCAACGACTGCTGTCTAGCAGGCGGGCTTTGTCGTGTAAACTCTGAGTCGTAGTCGTCGTAGTGGCAATTTGATAAATAGTTAATTAAGCACACAGAAGTTACGACGTTCATGGTCATGGCACCATGCAGCTAGCAGCAGCAACGCCAGTAAAGTAGACCCGAGCCTCGCCCTGAACCGGAACGTTTCCTCACCCCGAACCGCGGAAAACTCCGCAAGCCAAAGCCGGAAATCCATAAAACAAAGCCGAAAGACCAGCTAGGCCAGAGGCTGGACGCGGACCCATGCCAATCCTGAAGCCCTCAACATCTAAACCCGAAGTCGAAGATCCGAAAAAAAGCCAAAGGCTCAAAGCGCATGCGCCAGCGAAGGTCTGTGGGCCTCGTCTCTCTCCGGGTTTCAGGCTGGCTTTGGCGTTTTGTTTCTTTCTCGTTTGTTCTGGGGTAGCACCAAAAGTGTTGAAGGCTTGGCAGGGCTTTTGGGAAGAGTGGTTTCGAATTCGCAGCTCTGGTATACGGGGGAAGTCCGGAGAAGCATTGCAATCATCGAGTTGGATTCCGAGCTTATTTGTTTGCAGAGGCCTGATGTCGGAACAGGATCAGGGCCGTTGTTCCTGGTTTTGTCCGATTCAGGAGGCAGGGAGCAGCAGCAAAAGCAGTTTCAGAAGCATAGCATTTGTAGACATGGAGGTGTGACGCTTACTTACACCCTGAGCCCCGAAACTCTCAAACCCCGAAGCCTTGACCACACACTGAACCCCTGCGTTGAAGCAATCTTAAGATTGAAGACCGGAGCTTAAACGGATCAACGTCAGTGCCGACGAACGCATCACTCTGCTGCTGCTACTTCCTGCGGCTGTAGCTGCTCTACTATTGCTCCCTACTATTCATCCTAGCTTCCCCGGCTTTTGGGGGGCTTCCTCAGCTTTGTTCGGTCTGTTGGCTTCTTGACTCGCGGCCTCGGAACTCTCGCTCTGCAAGATCAAGATGCAGCAGCAAGGCGTCTCTGGGGAGAGACCTCGTTAGCATCAACACTGCCATTGACGCCTGCGACAAGGCCGGCATTACTGGTGTGTTTACATTCTGCGATCTATTGGTGTTTTGGAGATCTTGGGTGTGTGTGTGTATATATATAT
>CAJNDV010036318.1:0-29203 GCA_905221635.1 Symbiodinium sp. CCMP2456
CATGCACGCATGGTTATCATCCCTAAGGGCGACATGGACGAGCTTGGCGCGCTTGCCACGAATCGTACCAGACCTATCACGATTTTCGCTTGCCACTACAGGATTGTGATGACGGCCCTCTCCCGATCATCCAAGGTGCGTGGTTGGCTTCGTGATAGTGCTCCAGAGTTCTCGCATGGTGCGATCCAAGGCCGATCGGCTACGAATGCCTTGGCCATGTTGGAAGCCTACTTTCATGGAAGCTTTGGAGATAACACCCTGATCTCTTTGGATATGAAGCAATGTTTCGACAACGTTCACCCTAGGTTGGCTCTGGCCAGCCTCAGAAATGCGGGTTTCGATCCCATATGGCTAAGTCTGGCCAGCTGGGTGTGGAACAGCCAACGCCGATGGATCCAAATGGGACGCGAGATCTCCAAAGAAGCAGTGCATGTGACAAGCAGCATCCCTCAAGGATGTCCTATGGCGCCGCTCGCTTTAGTCATTCTTTTAATGACTCCTGCTAGGGATATTGAGAGCAAGATAGGGCCCCATATCAAACAAAGCCTTTTCTTAGATGACCGAGCCGCTGTCTGCGACAGTGCCACGACGGGTCTCCAGTACATCGATGCATGGAAGTCCGCCTGCAATGACCTTGACCTGATTGAAAACAGCTCTAAGCTGCAGGTCCACTGCGTTCAACCGACGGACGACCTTTTCATGAAACGAAGCGGTATCCCTGCCAAGGCCTTGTCTCAGGGGGCTAAGGTACTTGGGGCTGGCTTCGGCCAAACCTCTGCTGCTGAGGCGCGGCGTGCCACCGCCTGTGCCCTGCTGGCACGTATCAGCCTCCTCCCGGGCGACGCGCAATTCCGGGAGCGGGCCTACAGACAACGGGTGTTGCCGCTGCTCAACTGGGGCTCATGGTGGCAGGGCCACCCTCAGGGGTTCTCTCAGGACTGGATCAGCAGAGCCAAACGCAGCCTTTCGGCTCAGCATGTGGCCAGCCGAGGCCTTTGGTGTCTTTTGCAAGGGCATTGGGTTGACCCTCAGATTTGTCTGCTGCTCGACTCGCTTAGAGCTTGGACAAGTGCCGCCCGCTACTGGAAAGAGTGCAGGCTCACACTTCCAACCGGTCGCTGGCTCCGTTTCATTCACCAAGGTCTCCAAGACCACGGGTTCAGGGTCTCTGGACATGTGGCTCAACATCCTAGCGGTGCTTCCCTGCACCTGGCTGGGGAAGCCGATGCAAGACAGCTCAGGGCTACACTGCATCAGGTGCGCGAGGCTTGGCGCCAACAACAATTCAAGAGTTTCTTGGACAACCCTCGCAGGGAGGCGGTTGATGCCGTCGCTGCAGGTGTGCAATATGATGCCGCTCAGACTGAGTCCGCTCGTAAACTCTTTGATGCTGCATCCAGCGAGGAGAGAGGCGTTACGCTTGGCGCTTCCTTCTCTTTAGCTGCCTATGAGAAGGTTTTCGATAACCTGCCCAAGCATGCTGAGGTTAGCGCTTTCTGCCCCTTTTGCAAGTGTGCCGTCGTCCCGTCGTGGAAGCACTTAGCTTGGAACTGCTGTCACTTTGCTAAGGATAGAGGTACGTTGCAGAGACCCACTTGTCCCATGTCTTGGCGATTGGGATGGCCACAGGTTGGCGAGAAACTTGAGCTCGCGCGGTCCAGACTGCAGTTCCTGGCGCGGGTCAGGGCTGCAGTCCGGGAGCACGCTTGGCGCAGCTAAGGTTTTTCTTTGCTCCTTTCGGGGGGCAATACAGATGATCAGGATCCTGAGGTCTTTGGCAGCAGAGGTCCTGTACATCTTCTACAACCTTCGCACGGAATGCGTCATCGACACCGTGCAAGCTGCCGCCTACCTTGGCCAGGCTGTCGTCTTCCTCTACAAGGCCATTGACTACGATGGCCTTGAGTGCCCGAACAACTCGCCTGTTGGATGTGCCGCCAGCGTCGCCGGCTTCATCACGTCCATCAGCTGGATCGCTTCGTACCTGTCCTTTGCGGCAAACGCCTGCGGCCAGGCTGTCAACAATGGTGCGCTCTGTGCTGGTGACTTCACGGCTCTTATGGCCAACTTCGGCGAGATCGCCACGGTGGGCGCCGCCGCCAGGGCGGACTGCAACTTCGGCAAGAATGCCCTCCAGATCCTCACGCGCACGGAGACGATCTCCCCTCCCTGGAAGGAGTTCGTCCCGGCGGGAGCCTCGCCGGCGGTCGACAAGGCCTTGAAGGTCAAGGGCCACAAGGACCAGCAGCGCAACCGTGACTACGACATCGTCCAGTGTGCTGTGGATGTCACCAACTCCGCTTCCTACATCGTCCGAGTCATCCTCCAGATTCGTGCCGCAGGCAGCGCCTGTGCGGACCCGAAGTCCTGTGCTGTCGGCATCATGAACATCATCTCTTCCTTTGCCTGGATCTCCCAGTTCACGGCCCTTGCTGTCTCGGATTGCCAGGTGGGTGCGGACCAGAAGGCCCTGTGCACAGCGGAAGCTTAGTAGCTGAGGAGTTATGCTTTACACTTTTGGGGATTATTCAACACCCTTTTTTAACTGAGAGCCTAAGTTTTGTCGGGCCTATGAGCGGAGCCACTAAGGACATTTCGGACATGGTGGCCGCGCTCACCAACGGCCCGGCTGCCGGAATCGCCTCCACCTCGGACTGCGCCGACCTCTAAGGCTTTCTTGCGGTGAGGGCGATGTAAGATTTTGACGTAAAATCGTCACTTGAGCCGCGGCCTGATGAAGACAGTCGTACAGGCCCCCGCTCAGGAACCGGTGTGCACTACGCTCACCAGGTTCCAGAGAGGCTCTCGCAGGCTAACCTGTGGCGAGCGCCTCTAGAGATTTCGGGCCAGCAGAGAAAATGAACAGTGAGAAGTCTTTACAACACCAAATCGTAATTTCGTGATGGACTGTTGGCCCAACCGTTTTGCGAGCTAGATCAGGGTGGCTCTGTAGCATGTCTGCAGCAAGTTGTCAGGCCTTATCAGAAGATTCTTGTACCAGTGAGCCCAACAAAACTCACACTCAAGCCAGTAGGCCTAGGCAGAAACCCTTGCAGATTGGAAGATGTCACTTGTGTCAGCTGCCAGCTCTGCAGAGCGCACCTCCCTTGCACATGAAGGACTTTTCTTGCCACTGTCAGTGTCACACGCCTGAAAATATGAACGTCTTGCGGGGACTGCAACTCAGCTGCTGAAGGACAATATCCTGCGTCGCGTTACATACGCTAAATGGTAGTAGCTATGGGAGTAATCATGGGTATTCTTTACCTCCTGTGGATGAAGCAGGATTCTGTCCATCGGCAGTAGGGTTTGGGGGGTCGATCTTGCAAGTGCTTCCGGACACTTTTTGCACGATCGTGAAGTCATTATTCCTTCTTTTGTCAGTTGTAGGCCTGCCATGTGCTACTTTCTTGGTCTGAAACCTTGAACCCTCATCCCCAAAGCCAAGATTGTTGTTGCTGGAGAGCCCCACTGCCTATCTCTCTCTCTCTCTGCCTCGCTGTCTCTGTCTGTCTCTCTCTCTCTCCCTCTCCTCTCCCTCTGTGACCCTATATGGGAGTTTCCGAAAATAAGGGGTACCTTTTTGGGGTCCTTATAATAAGGATCCTACTATTAAGGGTTCTATATTGGGGCGCCATATCCTGACCCCGTAAAGCCCTCCCTCGCCGTAACATGGTGAGACCAGGAACGCCGCGGCTTCTTCAACGGGCGGCGGAGATGGTGGAGCCTTGCTGGGGATATTATTTGCGAAAACGGAGGTTTAGGGTTTAGGGTTTAGGGTTTAGCGAAAACGGAGGTTTCGATAGCTGGTTTCTCTAATCTTCGAGTCCTGCAGCTAAACCCGAAACCATCAAGACGAGCAGGTCGAGGCTGCCAAGCACGGTGCGTCAGTGCCGATATATGTGGGAATTCAATGTTGCAACTCCGGACCTCAAGCACCTCGTATACAGGATCAGGGGGAATCGTGCTACGAACCTCCAAAATTTTCGGGTTTACCGATCCTACACAACTTCCAGGAACTTCCTTGACGTCATCTGCGTGACCATGATGTCTTTGGCGCTGGTACAGGCCGGGCAGTCAGTGAGGATGCGTTCTAGGTATCGATCTGTGATAATTTTAAACTCCCTTGTTGTTTACTATAGAGCCCTAGTTAGAATTCTGTGTTTTGCGGACTGTTGAAATCGACACCTGGTAGTGTTAGTTGGGATCCAAGATTGAGGGCTTTCGGCATCAGCCTGCCGTGAGACTTTAATCCTCAGCCTTATAAGGGTACCGCAGGGGTACCACAATCCTATAAGGGTATTCTAAGTGTACTATGATACTATAAAGGGTACCCTATGGGCACTATGGGTGTACTAGATTGGGGTCTTTTTTTGGCCAACTCTCCAAAGACCACTCTGACCCGAGAAGCCTAAACCCTTTAGCCAACTGCGCCACGAGGACTTTGGGTTGGCTCCATTTGTTTTAGAAGCCAAAATAGTACTGATATTATTCCTTAGGTTTCCTGATTATAACCATACTTCTAAAGGAGCCCACAACCCTATTCTCATTATTCAGGCCCCTACATTAGTTTTGGGTCCGGCATGCTCTCTGCGCAACTGTAGCACGCCATATCTGAAGCCCTCTTGCAATATTTTGGGTTTATAGGGGGGTTTAGGGTGTGGGGTTTGGGTTTTTTCCAGCCCCGTCACACAAAATCGTTAAGCCTTGCGAAGCCTCAATCCTAATGATCAGCATAGCTCAAGGCTCTTCCATCTTAATCTTCTAGAACACATACTATAATATGCCATAGTAGATACAACAGTCTATACTTATATATATATATATATATATATATATGTATGTATGTATGTATGTATATATATATATATATGTGCATGAATTTAATGTATGCCGCACACGCTAATATGTATGGTAACATCTACCAGATTCTGATCTGCGGGCCCCAAAGTCTCAAACCATGCCTTTACTCTATGGGTTTCGAGCTTTCCGTGGCCTTTGCGGGGTTTAGGGTTTAGGGTTTAGGGAACTACTGAAACTCCTGAACCCTAAGCCGCGAAACCGCTAAACCCCAGCCCCCAGGACACCTCAAGCCTTTCACTCCAAAGAGCCTAGACCTTAAGCCCCAAACCCTTTCAAGTGAAAGTGAAAAAAACCACGAAAGCCTCAAAGCCCCTCAAAGCCCCCAAACCTCAACCCTAAACCCTTTAAAGAGAAAAAAACAAAGCAAAGCCTCAAGCACCCCCAAACCTCAACCTCATCCTTCTTTCGCCAAAAACAGAAGGCAACCCTAAGGGGTAAGAGCAAGCCCAGGAGTCGAGGACGCTGGAGAACCTCTCCTCTTCGTTGAGGCTGGGGCTTAGGGGTTTAGGGTTTGGGGTTTGGGATTTAGGGCTTGGGGTTTAGGGTTTGGGGTTTAGGGTTTAGGATTTGGGGTTTGGGGTTTAGGGTTGAGGGCTTGGGGTTTAGGGTTCAGGGCTTGGGGTTTAGGGCCATACAACCCAAAAGCCCTAAACCCCAATATCCCAAAGCCATTAAGCACCCAAAAGCCCTAAACTCTAAAAGCCGAAAGCCTACAATCCCATAAAGTGTTAAGCCCTACGGTTTTGGGGTTTGGGGTGCGGTTTGGGTTTATGTAGGGTTTGGGAGGTTTCGAGGTTTCAGGGATGGCCGCTATGATTTCTGTTTCGGAAAGCTTTCAGAATACCTTAACCTCCTGTTTGTTGTAGGGTCCCTACAAATTCCATATTAGGGCTTATAGTAAGAGCCTCCAAAATTTCGGTTATGCTAGCCTCAGGTAGCTAGTAGTACTGTAATAGTCGCCGTCGTCCCCCTACAGTGCTCCCATAGTGCCGTAGCATGCCCTCAAAGCCTATTCTAATAAGGCGTAGGGTGGGGAGGCCGAGGGGTTGCCCTTAACCTTAACCTTAAACCCTAAGCCTAAACTCTAAACCTACAATATCATGGTTCTAGGGGATTGTGGCGGAAACCGGCAACTGGCCATGAGTGTCTCTGCGATGAAGGCAATGGAAAAATTAAAAACGCCCAATAAATAGGTCTGCAGGAAGAGGGAGTGACTGACGTCGTCAGGGTGAAGTTCTTAAAAACCCTGTCGAAGTCACATTGTATTGTATTCCTTGGCTTCATTATCACGCACTGTTTTAGCTCCCCCATCCTCGCGCCCATAGACACCCCAATACGGCAAGGCGAACCGCCGGCAAGCCCAGAACTCTGGACCCAGAACCCTAAACCATGCCCCCTTTACTCTAAACCATGAGTTTGTGGGCGTCGCAGGATCATGCGGCTTGTCCGCCTGGTCCGTGCAACCGGGCTGCCTTTGAGGATTGGGTGGGTCTAGGGATTCGGGTGGGCCAGACCTTAGGGTCTGTAAGTAGAGTTTAGGGGTTTCATAGGCTTCGCAAAATGAGCATCTAGCAGCCTCAGTCAGTAGTTACCAATGTTTACTATTCGGAGGGTTCCGTATGGTAACTAGAGTCTACTATACACCAAAACCCTATTCAAGATCATGAAGGCCGCTATACTATACCCTTATAGTGACCTTCAGAAAACCCACTAAAGGAACCCGTTTCAGAAACGCTATTCTAATTATGAAGGCCCCCACAATCAGGGTCTACTTGGAGGTTCATGGGTAGTTATAAGTGAAGTTATAAGTCCCCTAATATAGGTTATACCTATAGTTACCCTACTTATAAGCCCACTTATAACTACCCATGAACCTCCGAGTAAGGGCTTGGGGAAGAGGGTTGGGGGTTTGGGGAATAAGGCGTACAGGAAACCCCAAAAAGTTGCGAACCCGATTAAGGACAGTTAGTGCTGGGATTCCCTATACATTACTCTTAAGGATTGGGGCTATTGAGTTTCCAACTTGTGGGCTTCTACTGTAGGGCCCTCTTGATTTAGGTTTAGGCCATGCTTTGGATTTCGGGTTTAGGCCTGAGCCTGGGTCTGTAGCTTGCGATTGGTCGGCTTCCGGGAAGTTTTCAGACTCATACGACAGCACGACCCTAAAAATGCAAGAGCCCTTTAGAGCTCCCACGAGGAAAAGATGCCTCCAAGCAGTCAACATGAAAGGGTTTCGGAGACGAAGCAGGTATGATTGAGCTTGGGCATACTTTAGCATCCAACTCGGAAATATCTGCCGGAAACGCATAGTTGGTACTAGTCGTTGGTGGTATTCTTGTGGCAGTGGCGACGGTGGCCGCTGCTGCTGATGAAGCTGCTACCACCGCCGCCGCCCACCACGACCACCACCACCAATCACGTTCGCGACACCAAGACCTACCACGACCGCCAACTACCACCCCTGCAATCACCACTTCGACAACGGCGACGACGATGACGATCACCACCACCATCCGAACCGATTACAAACTGCTACAAACGCTGATGAGCAAGTTCCTCCTCCGAGCCCTCCTTCTGCTACTACGACTACTACGACGACGACGACGAGGCGAAGGAGGAGGAGGAGGAGGAGGACCAGGAGGATGAGGAAGACAACGAGGACGACAGCGACGACGACGACGACGACGACGACGACGACGACGACGACCGGCAACGCCATCACCACCACCACCGCCACCTCCACCACCACTACAATTGCAACGACGGAGACGAAACTCTTGCTCTGTTTTTCGCTGTTGCTTTTGATTCCTTTCTCTAAGCCCCAAGAGCCCCTAAACCCTAAACCCCAAACCCTAAACCCTAAACCCTAAACCCCAAACCCATGTCCCACGGACAACGAGAAAAAGTCTTTGGCCGGGCGGCTGGGTGTCACATCGACGCTGGGGGTGGCGTCCGCAGTCGGCGTGGCGCCGACCTCGTCCTCCTTCGGTGCGGAGTCCTCGCATTGTCGGTGTTTCCCGGGCTGGGGTTTCGATGCTTTCAGGCTCAGGGTTTCAGGGGGCCTGAGTCCAGCATTTCGGGCGTGGGGTAGTTAGTGGTTTAGGGTTTAGGGCTTAGGGTTTAGGGAGATGCCAGCTATTGCCCCAATGGCTGTTTCCAGCCTGTCGGTCGCTATGGATTTAGGGCGTTCGCCTCACAGCCTGCTGGTCGCAAGTAGGACGTTTGCGTACCATGCCCTACTTGGAGGTTCATGGGTAGTTAGAAGTGGAGTTATAAATCCCCCAATATAGGTTACAACTATAGTTACCCTACCTATAACCTACTTTTACCTACACCATGAACCTCCAAGTACGTTTAACCAGTTGCAATCGCGGAATGGTCGAAAGCTAAAGCCCTAAATCCCTGGTTTAAGGGTACAGGAATAGACGTACATAGCTACCAAGAGGGTCCATGTCCACTACCATTGAGGACTTTCTCCCCAGAAGACCATCCGTACTATGGCATTGGGGACCTACATCCAAACTCGCAGTATAAATGGACCTGATCGCGACGAGGAAGTCCGACGCTAAGCATAAAGAACTTTGTAGAGGCATCCGTAATGCAAACCCCGAAAGCGCCTGATGAGTACATCTCTCTTTTGCACTAGCTATTGTGAGTAATAAGCTTCGCTTAACATCAGCCTTTCTGAGGAAGGGATCTTAAGCCAGTGGTCTACAGAATACGGTCAATGGAACGACAGCAGTATATTCCACGACTCATGCCAATAGTCTAGGAAATCGCTGTACGAAAGCCATAGAGAGAGCCCCACTGAGCCAAAAAACAAAACCCTTTACCCGAAACCCAGTCGAGTCCAATATCAAACCCTGATCTACTGCCAACACGCATTGGGTGCTGGGGAGGGGGGCACGCCATAATACCTAGAATAGAGTTTTGTGGGCTCCTTAATATAACTATAGCATAATCTACCCCAAACCCCATTCTACCTATTAAAGGCCCCCATATATTGTAGAGCCCTTATAGTAACCCTTATAGTATCCCTTTTAAGGAACCCTTTACAGGAACCCTATTCTAATTGTTAAGGCCCCTATGTTAAGGCCGCAGCCCATCGAGCTCGCTTCTTCTTGGCCCCGCCGGGCAGCGGAGTCTCCCCTTTGTGGGAGGAGTCTCAAGAGGTTTGGAGATTGATGCCAGGTTGGCCCTTTCGGGGTTTAGGGTTTAGGGTTTAGGGGTGTAGGGTTTAGGGTTTGGGGTTTAGGGTTCAGGGGTTTAGGGTTTAGGGTTTAGGGTTTAGGGTTTAGGGGTGTAGGGTTTCGGGTTTTTCGCCTTCGAAGAATACTCGGAAATATTAACCTCTGAAGCCCAAGAAGGGAAAATCTAGAACATCCCAAAGGACTACCTAGTCTAGCTTTGGAGGATTATTGCTGGGGTTCAGTGCGCGGGGAACTTCTCGTTTCGAACTCAACTTCTGAACCCTGAATCTCAAGACATTCTATGGGCCACGGCACTCGATTTTCCATGTAGACCTTAAACCCCAGATCCTGAAACCTGCTGCAACCTCTTATGATTATGCAGATAGAGGGCTCCAGGGGTGTAGAGTTCTCGGTTTAGAGGGTTAGAGCTTGTCTCTCACACCTGAGGGTTCCCGTAACAGTACCTTCAAACCCTCTTCCGGCAACTGCAAAAAAGATCCCATGATGGATGCTCTCGGCTGCCCACCAAACTCGCCGGCATCTGGAGTCTCACCGAAGTCATCGCCGGCCTGGCGCAACGGCTTCTACAAACAAAGTCTGAGTAAGTGGGCTAGGATATCAGGAAGCTTTATAGCAAGCATAACTGCATCAGGCAACCCTAGAAAGAGCGCAGCTGTCGCTCCGAAACATCCTTGAGATTTGAGGGGGTTCGGCGAGGGGGAGAGAAGTCAAGTCATGCGGCGTGAAGTCTGACCATAGGACAGTCTGAAAAAACCTGGTGATCATAAAGTGAAACCCTAAACCATCAAAGCCCTAATTAAGCCCTAAACCCTAAACCTGATGCTTGCGATGATGAACATGCAGAAGGATAGGCCCTGCAGCCCCGGCCCCCTCTCAGTCTAGCAGTACCCGGCTCTTACGCCTACGTCAAGCAAGCGCGCCCGACCTCTTCACCGGCTCCATCCCACTCGCCGCTCTTCTCTTTCTTTTCGGAGCCGACAGGCCTCATGCAGGCAAAAGCCAACCTTCCTCTTCGAGCTCCTGGTCCCTCTTGCACCGAAGCATCTGAACAACCGAGGATTTTTTTTGCTAGTGCCCTGCGCGCTTTTGTCTGGCGCGCTTCGGCGCTCGCTCAAAGGAACTCTTCCGGGCTCGGTTTATAGTAGCATACACTTGGTGTGGTCCGAAGATTCCTTTACCAGGGTTTATCTGGGAATGGTTCTGATAATGCCTTTGCGTTGTGATCTCGATCCAGTATGGCATTTTCATTTCTGTTCTGCGTCCCGTAGAGATTATTCATGATTATTCTATCCTTGTAGGCCGACGTAAACACTACATTGTGTAAGGGCTCTGAGAGGTCTTCTGAGTAAACAGCCTCTATTAGTTTCTGCTGGGCGTTGTGGAGAAACGAGGAAGGCTTAGCTGGAACCGAGGGTTTAGGGTTTAGGGTTTGGGGTCCGACTCCCCCAACCCAAAAGGTCGAGGTATTCCGATTCCGGTCTGGAACGGAAGCTAGAACAAAAGGCCGGCATCTAGGACCCAGTGCCAGCGTGACAGACACAAGCTGCGTCGCTGGTGTGCTTCGTGTCTGCAGTTTCGAAGCAAGCCTCGAATGCAAGACCAAGCCGTAGTAGTCTTTGGTACAAGACTCTTCGAACCCGGAAACCCCGGATCACCATTACCCCCAAACCCTAAACCCTAAGCCCTAAACATATACACAAGAACCTGAACCCAAAACCCTCAGATCAAAGACCCTAAACACAAAAACCTGAAGCATCCAGACCAAAACCTGAACCCTAAACCTTGAACCCTAAACCCTAAACCCTGAACCCTGAGACCTAAACTCTCCAGACCCGAAAAGTTCCCCAAAAGTTCCCCAAGGCGCAGGCGTCTCACCGATCTCCCCGCCGCCCACGGGCGTGGCCTCAGAAGGCTGGATTCCAGGGAGCATGCGGTTGATGATATACATCTTGCATTACTCATAATAAGGAATATAACATACTTCCCATAGTTTAGGGTCCATAAGGTAATGCAGAGTTTACACCATCAACAGTAGCAATGATGAGAATAATAATCATCCTCGTTCTCATACTAACAATACTAACAATGATACGAACTTTGAATAACAACAGAAATAATGTGCTAGTACATGAAGCATAAGGAGAAGAAGACTGAGAGAATTGATATTACTATTGTTATGATGAGAGTATCAACAGCAGTTTATTGCATATGGCTGAGCCGAAACATTCCGAAGCACCCCTACCCCCAAACCCTTACCCTGAACACTAATTTCATAATTAATAATTAAGTCACTAAGCTCTTCGGGTTTAGGTTTTGGGGTTTGTTGAGCCCTAACCATCTGCTGGTGATACTGCTGATGGACAAAATCCTGCATTACCCATTATAAGGAATATACGATAATTCCCATAGTTTAAGGTCCTTAAGGTCATGCAGGATTTTGTCCATCAACAGTATGAGCCGGCTTTGGGCTGCCGGGTCAATTGTCAAGTTTCTTGCCGTTTGCAGCGAAAGCCGCAGAGCAGCCCCAAACGCCAAACCCCGCAAGGGTTTAGGGTTTAGGGTTTAGGGCTTAAGGCTAAAACTTCAAACCCTAAACCCTAAACACCAACAGACCCCCCTAAACCCTTAAACCCTAAGCACTGCCCTAAGCACTGAACCCTTAGCCCCAAACCCTTGTAGAAGCCCCTACACCCCAAACCACTAAACCCTGAAACCCTACTAAACCCTGAAACCCTGAACCCTTAAACCCTAAACCCTTTAACCCTAAACCCTAAAACTCTAAGCCCCAAAACCCAAACCCTTAAACCCTAAACACTGAACCCTCAACCCCTAAACTCCTAAACCCTTAAACCCATAAACCCAAACCACTAAACCCTTAAACCCTAAACCCTAAAACCCTAAACCCTTAATCCTGAAACCCGAAAAAACCTTAAACCCAAAAACCTTTAAAACCTAAACACTGAACCACTAAACCCTTAAACCCTTAAACCCTTAAACCCTTAAACCCTAAACCCTAAACCCTAAACCCTAAACCCTAAACCCTTAAACCCTAAACCCTAAACCCTAAACCCTAACACCCGCTCCCTAGAACCTTCGAGTCGGCAGTCTCGGGAGAGCGGATTGCCTGTTTAAGCTTGGGCTTCGGACTGCGGAGATCTTTTCAGGATTTCGGGTTTAGGGCTTCAGGGGTTTTAGGGTTTAGGGTTTGAGGTTTTTAAGGTTTGGGGTTTTAGGGTTTAGGGTTTTAGGATTTTAGGGTTTAGGGGTTTTAGGGTTAGGGTTTAGGGGCTTTAGGGCTTTAGGGATTGAGGTTGTTACGGTTCAGGGTTTAGGGTTTAGGGCTTTAGGGGTTTTAGGGTTTAGGGTTTGAGGTTTTTAGGGTTTGGGTTTTAGGGTGTAGGGCTTTAGGGCTTTCAGGTTTTAGGGTTTAGGATTGTCCTGTCTTCGACATTTTCTGGGGATCTTCAAGAACAGCTTGTGTGGGGCGAGCACAAGTGAGTACACATACATACATTCTGCAGTATACTCTATATACACTCGATAGAGCAGCTATGACTATGAGAATGGTACGTACACTATTCCTGTGGTGCAAGGCTGAGGCCCCGCACCCACCTGTCGCCGCCAGCATCGTCTTGGCTACCTGGCACCGGGCAAAAAAAAAGGCCAAGCCCTCTGCCCTTCTCCCGATGCCTTCTCCTCTGCATCCTCTATCCTAAGGTATATGGGTAGTTCTCTAAATTAGGGTCCCGCTTTCAATCCCAAATATAGTACGGCACCCTTATGAAAGGGATCCCAAAGGGGACCCTAATTTAGAGAACTACCCATATACCGTGAGTCATGAAGCCTAAACTCCCCTAAACCCTAAACCCTAAACCTAAACCCTAAACTCTAAACCCTACCCTCTGCCGGTGCTGAGGCTCAGAGTTACGCAAGTTTAAGGCTCCGACCTGGGGCCACTAAGGCGCTCCAAGGCTAGAATCATAACACCCTACAGACTTAAACCCCAAAAAAACCTACAACAAGTCATATCAAATCCTATGTAACAGCCCTAAACAAGCTTATAAAGCCCTATTTAACAAAAAGAAAACTCAACCCACGCCTCGGGCCGCTTCCTTCTCCTCCTGCGCCGCTTTGGCCCGCTCCTCTGAAGTTCTCTGCGAGAGAGGCGCGGAGTTTCGCGGAGTGTTGTAGGGTTTAGGGTTTAGGGTTTAGGTTTAGGGGTCAGGGGGTTGCTGGTGTTTTGCGGGGTTCAGGAAGTTCAGGGTAAAGGGTTTGGGGCTTACGGGTGTGTTTAGAAAGTCTTTGCAGGGTTCTACGGGCCTTTGAAACGGTTGTAGAATGACTTTATGTGGTGTGCAGTGGCTCTACTATTCAATTATACCTCTAGTCTCCACTGTAGTTCCTTTTTTTGGTTTAACCACTTCTCTATTAAGGATGTAACCCCCAAAAAGGAACTACAAAGGAGACTCTCCCTAAAACCTAAACCCTAAACCCTAAACCCGAAAAACTAAACCCTAAACCCTAAACCGAGGTAGGGCTTGGGGTTCGGAGTGTGACGGTTAGGGCCAGGGCTTCGGGTTCGAAGGCTTCGTTGGCGCCTGGACGCTCGGGATCTTGGGCACAAGGGATACCTTAACCTACCAAAACCTACTTTTTTTGTAGGGTCCCCACAAATTCCATATTAGGGTTGATAATAAGAACCTACAAAAAAGTAGGTTTTGGTAGGTTAAGGTATGCTATTCTGGGGTTCCTTGGTAATTATAGGAGAATATACCCCAAAACCCTCTTCTAACTATTAAGGCCCCTATATGACGTACCCACGGGATGGCTAAACCCTAAACCCTAAACCCTAAACCCTAAACCTATATGACGTACCCACGGGATGGCTAGGAATCGGGACCCCAAAGCTGAACTTCTCGGCCCTTGCGATCCCTTGCGTACTTTCGGAGACATCAGTTTGATCACTTGGAGGTTCATGGGTAGCTATAAGTGGAGTTATAAGTCCCCTAATATAGGTTATAACTGTAGTTACCCTACTTATAACCCTACTTTTTAACTGCCCATGACCCCTTATAGGACCCCTTATAGGACCCCTTAAAGAGCCCTTCTAGATCCCCCTTATAACTGCCCATGAACCTCCAAGTCAGTTTGATCAGAGAGGGCTCAGTCCAGGAAGCCCTGCCTTGCCTGGCTAGGAACCGGGGCCTTAATAAATAGAATGGGGTTCCTTTAAAGGGGATACTATAAGGGCTACTATAAGGGTTCTATAATGTAGGGGCCTTAAGAATTTTAATAGGGTGCTGGGGCCCATGCTGGAGCCCATTATACTATATCTATAACAAAGAACCCCAGAATAGTATAGGTAATTATTTTGGCTCCTACATTAGGAACCTTCCGTGTCGTTTTCCGGTATAGTTTTGACATACTGTTGATGATATAAACCCTTCATTACCTTGAGGACCCTAAACCATGAGAATCATGGTATATTCTTTATAATGGGTAATGCAGGATTTAGATCATCAACACTAGGAATTGGGCTTCCCTTCTACGGACACAAGTTCTGCTAGATGAATACTGATCGCTTCAGGCGCCAGTCATGATTCATGCAAACAGCACTACACTAAATCCCGAACCCTAATCGAATCTGCTTTCCGTGGTGCGGCGCGGCCGAAAGCGCCCACCAGTGCATGCCCTATGTAGTATCGTAGCAACCCCCGACCGCAAAGGGCTGCACACCTTCAGCTAAGGCTTGATATTGGGGCCTTACTAAATAGAATAGGGTTTTGGGGCCCATTATACTATGATTATAATAAGGAACCCTCAAACAGTATTGGTAACCATGTAGGCCCCTACGTTAATGCCCGGAATGCCTTTAGCCGCCTGGAACCCGAACGCCTCATAGCCGCGGCCCCGTCCCCATGAGCGGATGAAGCCTAAAAGCCAAAAACACACGTAATGGAAACACTCGAGGCTTGGTTTCGTCTATGGCTCTAGGGCCCAGAACCTTCAACCTTAACCCTAAACCTTTCAACCAAGAGGGTTCGGTTTCAGGTCTTGCTGGGGTTCAGGGCGGAGAGGGATATGCTACCCACCAGGGGTCTGGGGCTGAGGGCTTGGGGCGATTTGGGTCCCTAACCCCGCAAATCCTAAACCTTTACGCCCGAAAAACTAAGCCTAGAAGCCCTAGTGGCTCGTGTCCAGGACTTCACCGAAGACAAGCTCCAAGAATGGCTGGCTGGCTTCGGCGCTCTCGAAGAGGCCCGTTCTTGTTAAGATTCTTAGAGGTTTAGGGTTTAGGGTTTAGGACCCTAAACCCTAAACCCTACACCCTAAACCCTAAACCTGTTCTTAATGCCTCATATCGGATCTCCAGGCCAGCAACTGCTGGTTTAGGGCTCAGGGCTTAGGGTGGCGCAGCCAGAGAAAACCAGCAAATCATCAGCAGAATGCGAAGGCCAATACCAGTAGCTGCTGACGACCACGGTAGCTTAACCCCAGTTCCTAAAGCCTAGCCTTCCTTGGCCTTAATATCGGTCCATCCTCATTAAAAGCCTGTCGCCTCCTTGCAGGTCTTTCTCTTGCGAGATGCAGCCGCCTGGCACAACAGACTTGTAGCTTCCTTTGATCCCGAGACCATGAAGAACCTGAGGAGTTGATAAGTTCGACGTTTCAATAATCAGTAGCAGTAGCCACTTATAGTACTTGTATCATTATACTATATACTCTACCCCAAACCCTAAACCCCAAGTACTGATGACTCTATATGAATAGGCCACTCTGGCCACACCCCTTCAAAGGCTTGACAAGAGGGGTTTCTCCTGCTTGACATGGAGCTCTTGCTGTACCCGCGCATCATGATATGTGCTAAGTCTGCATTCCGTTTCCCAATGCCGGTTTGAGCACGTGCAGACCTACCAGATCGTCCAGATAAATATTCACAGCGCTGGCAAATACAGACCTACACTTGATGCCATCATGGTGTGCATCGTTGTTGTGTAGGGGGAAAGGGGGTCCGTGATCGCTTTAAAAGCTCCATGTGTTGCGCTTGCTTGACCATGACTGCTTTGTACTGTCCTGATGTGCCCGCAGAAACGATGCAGAACTGCACCATTGACCATACATCTGAAAGCCCTCAAACCCCCCACTTGGAGGTTCATGGGTAGTTATAAGTAGGGTTATAAGTAGGGTAACTATAGCTATAACCTATAGTAGGGGACTTATATCTCCACTTACAACTACCCATGAACCTCCGAGTATGACCCCTTATAAGACCCCTTATCGATCCCTTAAAGGAGCCTTATAACTACCCGTGAGCCTCCAAGCAGCTCTACAGCCCGAGATCCCAAAGCTTGAACCCGAGGCCTTTCCCCTTTATCCCCAAGCCCTCAACCCTACTTGGAGGTTCATGGGTAGGGTTTAGGGTTTAGGGTTTAGGGTTTAGGGGTAGTTGTAAGTGCAGTTATAAGTCCCCTAATATAGGTTATAACTATAGTTACCCTACTTATAACTCCACTTATAACTACCCATGAACCTCCAAGTAAGTCTGTACACGTCAGTATTCACGGCCTCATGATTGGAACAAGGGTTTTTGGCGTATATTATGCTATGATCGCATACGTAAAACACGGTTCTATTATAAGTATCATGCAACATCTCTAGCATAACATATTGACTACCTTACTCCTATGTTATCATCATAGTTGGACCCTGTCCACCGACCCAAGGACCGCAGGCTCAATGCCAAGGGCTACGTGCGCTTCCAAACCCACCGAGACGCGGAGAACTGCATCTCTGCGCAAGCGTCGGGGTGGCCCAGGAAAGCTTCGGTGAGGAGGGTTATTTCTTGTGGAGTCTTGAACGGATTTACGGGGTTTCACAAGGGCTCAGGACGGAATTCGGGACATGAACTTTCAGATTTTGGAGCACGTAGTAAGACGATGATTGATTGCTAATCCTCTACATTACATCCGTGACTGCATACGGCCGGGTGCTTAGCATTGGGGCGTGGGAGAACGGGGGCGGGGCCCGGTCCTTAGCAGCAACTTTCGGGTAGCTCGGGCACTTGGAGGTTCATGGGAAGTTATAAGTAGGGTAACTATAGTTATAACTTATATTAGGGGATTTATAACTCCACTTATGACTACCCATGAACCTGCAAGCAACCCGCGTTAAAGATGGGTTAGATTCATCGACCTTAGCACGTACTGTGTCTCGACCCAGTGACGGAAAGCAAGCCCCAAGCACAGCCCAAATTGATGCTGACTTGCTGGGCGAAATATGTGCTTGGGCCCTCCCAGCACCAGGCATCAATTTTCAGCCTGAGCCAGAAACGAAACGACACAGATCTCAAAGGCCGGAACGGTAACGACAGATAGGCTGCACGCCCAAGGCAAAAAAATGGCAATTTAGGGTTTTGGGTTTAGAGATTGTGTCTTGAAAACAGGAAAAGCAGAGCGCTTACAGCCTGAGCCGCCTGAGCGAGGGTTGCCCCTTTACAGGTTCCCTTACTCTAAGGTTAGAAGTACAGGCCCCTCATATGGACCCTTATGCCTTTCGGGTATATAGTAGGTACTAGGGGCCCATGGGTTCAACCTTAGACTTACTTAGAGCGGACGAGAGAGGTCGGCTGCGGTACCTTCTTGGAAGGAATCCTCTGAAAGGGGCTCAAGCTGATTGGTAAAGTACAAGTCCCGAGGGTTCCTTGCTTTACTTAGGTTACAAGCATATATCCACAAAAGCTATGCTCATCATGTAACCCCTATAACTAGTTAATATTGATGTATCGGGCCCGCGGCTCTGTCGATTTCCTGCAAGAGGACAACCCTGCCCTGAACTTGATGAGGTCAGAACAAGATGCAGAGGAGGGTGATGTAGTCGCTTGGTGCTGACCTCGGCGGCTCCACTTCTTTGGGGGCATCAGTCCCCAGAGTTTAGCAACTCATATGGATTGACCCCCTTGAGAGTCCCTATAGTGCGTATAATGATACCATAATGATACCCACAGCTCGGGTCTCATTGTTAAGACCTCTACATTCGCAGAAACTTGCGGTAAAGGGATTTGGGTTTAGTTTGTATTCCAGACCACCCGCCCCCACAATCCCTCGCACACGTGCTGCAATGCTCTAGCACTTGCACGAAGAGCAACACTTGAGCTCTACGGTGGCACGATAGTGCAGCCCATGTCATGAAAGCTCACAGGGACGCAAACAAAAATGTAACTGCACACAACACGAATGGGCATCGATATACATGTCCGCATTTGGCCAGGCGTAGCTGTGAATTTAGTCAGCTACGCCGAGCATGGTGTTTTAGAAAGTTTTAATCGGAAGCCCTGGCTCATTGAAAAAAATAGTCCCAAGAGCTTCAAACCCACACCCCCGGCGATGGAAAAGAGCTCGACTTGCTAGCGGCAATGCACCCCAAGCCAGAACAGCTGAAACAGAAGTGCATGCAGCCACCAGACCATACAGTAGATCCTAGACACTTAAACCCGAAGCCGTCAGACCCCAAATCCTGAAACCCTCACTCAGGCCCGAAAGCCACAACCCTAACATTGAAGCGTGAACGTCATGTTGGTTCGTAGGGTTTCTCGTTAGAACTTCAGTATGGCATAACCCAAAAACCCTGTTCCAACTGCCCAGGCCTAGATACCAAGCCCTTAGAGTAACTGTTGATGGACAAAATCCTGCATTACCCTGTATAAGGAATATACCATAATTCCCATAGTTTAAGGTCCTTAAGGTCATGCAGGATTTTGTCCATCAACAGAATTAACCCCAATACCAATCCTTACAGAGACCGGGTAAACAAGAAAAGCTTTCAGGACCCTACTTGGAGGTTCATGGGTAGTTATAAGTAGGGTTATAAGTAGGGTAACTATAGATATAACCTATGTTAGGGGACTTTTAACTCCACTTATAACTACCCATGAACCTCCAAGTATTGCAGCCGTTAAACCCAACACAAGTCGGTTCCTTCAGCAGACCCCTCCCCCCTTGAACCCACTTGGATGTTCATGGCTAGTTATAAGTGGAGTCATAAGTCCCCTAATATAGGTTATAACTTATAACTATAGTTACCCTACTTATAACCCTACTTATAACTACCATGAACCTCCAAGCACGACCCCCCCGTGCTGAGGTGGTCTGAGTCGGAGCGGGCACTGCGATCCGCTTACGGACCGAATCACGGCAGCAGACGAGTATAGGGGGTTGAGGGTTTAGAGTTTAGGAGGTTTTTCTAAGTTTGGCAGACGTTTAGGGTTTAGGGTTTAGGGGGCCCTTGAAAGGTTTCAGAAGGTTTATAGGAGCTTGCATACAAGTATCATGGGACCCTAAAAAAAGTCTGAGAAGGTGATAGAAGATCTGGTGCAAAGGCTTCGCACGGCCTTGAAGGTCTGAGAGATCCTCACAGAAGGAGTTAAATCATGTAGTTTAGGGCCACGACTTAATGGAATGGGGGGTCTGTTTTACATGTCGCTATAAATAGTTACGGCTTAGAGACATATGACACCAGCAAACATTAGAGTTTCAGACAACATTTTGTTCATAGATAAGTGTGGGGTTTCTCAGGGTCAGGAAGTAGGTATATTGAGAGGTCGTTACAACACGGATCCCAGCTATGCTGGCGTCCTTACGTTGTGTGAAACTCCCAAGTTGGGCTGGGAAGAAGTGTTTGGGGTTTAGGGTTTAGGGAAGAAGGGTTAGACAACGAGATTTGGTGGGGAACGGACTCGTTACCGGAGCTTCTTGCAGATTGCATGGGCGTCTTTTCAGGGCTACTTGGCATAGACCTAGCAGATTAGTTGAAGCGTGACTGATTGCCCAACCACTATTCTGAGGGAGGGTTCTTGAATACAATGGTAAAGCTTTTTTTGCACCAAACCCCATGAAACTGAGACCCCTGTACCAAACCCCTACACCCGTATTCGAATTATGAAGTCCCCTAAATTGCTCTTGCCACGGAATCTTCAGCCCTCGGTTCCAGCAGTTGCCGGTAGTTCCCTAGAGACTCCAATATCCCTTGATTAAGGAATATACCCTAGATGATAGTAGGATCCCTAACATGATTTGAGGTATATTCCTTAATTAAGGGATATTGGAGTCTCTTGGTCTTGTCAAATACTTAGGAAATACTGGCTCTTGTCTTTTGGATTAGTTTACTGGGTTCCCCAGTAGTGCCCGCATGTAAACTGAATAGTAGGAAAAAGGGCAACGTTCTTGTTGAGGGGTCGCAGGGGGCCCCTGGTGGGTTTAGATTTGGAATGGGTTTTTTGCACTGGGCTCCTTTAAGATATGGGTTGCGATAAGGATGTAGTATAGGGGCCTCGGTAATTGGAACAGGGCCGACAGTAACGAAACCCTAAACCCTAAACCCTAAACCCTTGGGCTCCGACTGTTGGGCCGCCTCCTGACCTGAGCCAGGCAGCATCGAGCACAGGCCGTGCTGGTGGCTCCCTCGGTTTTGCAGACACGGCGGCTCGTTCTGGAGCTGTCGACGCTGGAGGCTCTGCTGCACCTGCCGCTGACCCTGCTGTTCCTACCGGCCGTCCTGCGGCCCCTGCTGTGAGCGGGACCGTCCCAGATCCCAACATTGCGGAGGTGCTGTTCGCCAGGCTGGAATAGGCCGGCACGGCTGACTAGCCTTACATCCAGGCTTCCGACGAGTGGCAGCACATGCCCGTTCCGGTCGTGCTAGATGCCCTGGCCGACGCGCAACATCTGTTGACATCCAAGGACGACAGTAGTCACAGGCTGCTCGATCTGACACGCTGCGCTTGCTCCGAAGGAACATGGCAAGGACTCGTGACAAGGTTTGCATGCCACAGCGCGGGGCGATAGCCGAGTCACCTGAAGCGATGAAACCTCGCTCTTGTTTGGATGGTTCTCTTACTTGCCGTGGCCCACACTGACACCTGCAGTGTCAGGCCGATGCTCCTGCGGATGCTGACCCAGATGGAACAGAATAATCATGATGATGGTGATGATGGCGGTGCTAGCATTTCTGATGATGAGAACCATGGACTCTGATGACAACAGGAGCATGATTGCCAACAGATGATCTGAAGAGACACAGCGGAAACGCACCAGCTATACAGACCGCTAAGCTGCGCTACTGAGATATACCGAGTGATCTTCTTTGCCGGCTATTCAGGAACCTCCATAGTGCTCTCGCAAGCAACGACGGACGCCACTCGGACAAATTGGTCGCTGTAGGCTTAGGTAGTATTTTTAGGCGTACCCCTTAAAGGGTACCCCTTCTGAACCCTACTTTTGGCTCTCTTAAAAGGGACCTTATTGAGAGGGTGTATATCCCCAAGGGTCCCCCTAATCCTAGCTCCCAAGGCTGTTATTGCGGTATAGTCTCCCACCATTTTTGGTTGGTCGAGTTCCACATGTTTTACAGCCTCGGGGTCTGCGCTCTTTGCTCTAGTTTGCACCCTTTGGCACTGAGTCAATTAGCAAATAGGCTTCAAAAGGGATCCTTCCACTCCGGGTCTATTTGGGTCCCCATCTTTTCCGGATTCCCACACTGGATACAACCCAGAACCCTCACCTCAAACTCGAACACCCCCCAAACTGTCAAGCCCAAAACTTAAGTAAAGCCCCAAGCCCAAAGCTCAACGTCGTCCCCGAATTTGCTGCCGGAGCCTCGCCAGCCTGGAGGATCCCTCAACCTTTCATAGGGTTTCTGAGTTGGGCTCCAGGGTTTCAGGTTTGGGGTTTAAGGTTTAGGGTTTAGGGTTTAGGGTTTAGGGTTTAGGGTTTGGAGTTGTGAGGTTTCGCCGTTTTGCCGATGGCGTGTTTGTTGGTTTTAGTGTGCCAATAAGCGGCACCATAGTAGAGACCCTAAACCCTAAACCCTAAACCAAGAGAGCAAGCCCAAGCATCTCAAATCCCCTTTGGACCTCAGTTCAACCTTCACCCGCAAATGGGAAGACGATCACGGGTCTGCTTGTGTGGTTGATTGTGTAGGGATACTGTTGATGGACAAAATCCTGCATGACCTTAAGGACCTTAAACTATGGGAATTATGGTATATTCCTTATAATGGGTAATGCAGGATTTTGTCCATCAACAGTATGAGGGTAGCATTACCTGCACCCGAAGCGAAGAATGTGCAGAAAAAGAAATGTGCGAAGGCGGGCTGTCTTAGGGCAGCTACCTGTCTGCTCTTTGCTGGCTGTCTGCTCTTTGTCCGGTCATAAGCTGCATACTATGGTTTCCTGCTGTTTCTGCAGTTTTCAGCATCAAACACCAGTTTCTATACATTATGTTCTATATATATATATATATATATACGTGTATATATATTGATATATATAATGGAGAGAGAGAGAGAGAGAGCGAGAGAGAGACCTCCTACCCAAACGGTAAACTCCAAACTCCCTGCTTACAAAAATTGATAGCTCCATGGGTCTGCCGAGGCGTGTTCTCAAGCCTTCTTGAGTCCTGCGAAGTCCGCGAAGTCTGGATGCAGCAGCTCGTCGAGCAGGGCTTTCGGTCTCACTGATTTGGGGTATGGGGTTTTAGGGCTCCGAAATCTTGAAGCCCAAATCTTAACCACCAAGCTCGATTTTTTGGAACCTTATGTGTCCTTTCTTGTGTTGCTGGGTTGGCTTCGTTGATGTATCCTGCAGCTGCCAAATCCTCCTGTCTTAATCAACTCTGAAGCTTGGACCCAGTTTGCAGGATCTCGAAAGGAAATCAACAGAAGCTGAACCTTCCTACTTGGAGGTTCATGGGTAGTTAAAAAGTAGGGTTATAAGTAGGGTAACTATAGTTATAACCTAGATTAGGGGACTTATACCTCCACTTATATACCCATGAGCCTCCAAGTAAGCATTCCTACCTGGTCCGCGGACCTTCAACTCTACATGCAGATGCAGGAGCCATGGTAAGCCCATCTAAGACGCACACAGATCCCCTGAAAGACCTTTTGGGCACCGGTCAGGAAAATTCTCTGCAACCCGTGATTTAGATTATAGCTATAGCTACTTATAACCTTACTTATAATTACCCATGAACCTCCGAGCACCCTAAATCCCTCAGTTCCCTGAACCCGAAACCGAGAAGCCTAGACCGTCCACCCTACACCCAAACCCTAAAGACCCCAAGCCGCAGAGGATCCCAGAGTACCTTATGGGAATCTTTACCCCTTATAGTTCCTAATAGAACTTTTGCCATACTCTTAAAAAAATAACCATGGAGCTGAAAAACACACTCTGAACTCTAAACCTCAAAACCCTAAAGCCCTAAACCCTAAACCCTAAACCCGACACTCTAAATATTCAGGCTCCTATAAAAAAAGACCCCAAATCTCAGGAGCAAGCTATGGCGGTCGAAGGATCCCGTGGCCCCGCCGCTGCAGGGGAAGCAGGTGCCCTTTCGTTGATGCTTGGAGGTTCATGGGTTTTAGGGTTTAGGGGTTTAGGGTTTTAGGGTTTAGGGTTTAGGGTTTAGGGGTAGTTATAAGTGGGCTTATAAGTCCCTTAATATAGCTTATAATGCTTATAACTATAGTTACCCTATTTTACAACCTTACTTATAACTACCCATGAACCTCCAAGTCTGGATTTGGGGGAACAGGGGAAACACTGTTGGGTTTGAGCTTCTGGTTGAGGTTTGGGGTTCAAGATTAGGGCTTAGGGGTTTAGGGGTTTAGGGGTTTAGGGTTTAGGGTGTAGCAGGGGCTCCATGTTTTTGCTTGTTCTTGGGGGTTTCATAGGGGTTTGGGGGTCTAGGGTTGGGCTCTAAGGTTGAACCCATGGGCCCCTAGTATGGGCCCTTAACCCTGGGACCCTTATATACCTACTATATACCCTATATGAACCCTTAAGGGACCCTAGAAAGGCCTAAGAGTCCATATTAGGGGCCCGTACTTCTAGCGTTCGATTGACACCGTTCAGGGCTCCAGGCGGGGATGAACGATTGCACGGTTTGGGTTTCTAGAATTTGGGACTAAAGGTTTAGGGTTTAGGAGTTTAGGGTTAAGCTGTTGAGCGCTAGTCCTGCTCCACTGAGTTTTACGGTTTCGTTGCTCCTTTCTGCTCTTGTTGCTCTGACTTGTCTTTTCGCCTAGCTGCACGGCAAGTCTTTTGCTTGTTCCCGTGCCTACTCGTTAGTGCCCCCAGCCTCACTGCTCTTTCTTATCCGCTTTCCTCGCTGGCGTCACTAATCTTGCGGGAAGCGTTACCACCATGATGAGTTCAGATATGTTTCCGTACGAGATGTAGCACTACTACTGGCAATTCCGATGATCAGGGTGACTTCTATTGCTGCAAACACCCTGTAAAGCACTTCAAGGAAACCTGGAAAGCTCTATAAAGCCTTTGCTACGAAGGGGGAAAGCAGCACGGAGCACGAGCAAGTAGCCCCACGTGAGCGCTTGGGTTGTAAGCCCTAAACCCTAAACCCTAAAGCCCTCAACCCTAAACCCTTAACCCTAAAGTTATAAGTCCCCGAATATGGGTTATAACCATAGTTAGCCTACTTATAACCCTACTTATAACTACCCATGAACCTTCAAGCATAGCTGCTTGCGGGAGTGGCAGAGAGCCGAACTTCAGTCGGCCCTTGACATGACCGCCGCAATGGTCCATTGGCAACTTGACTTAGGGGTATTAATCCTCGCTACTATAAACCCTAAGAAGCAGCTGAAATTATAATTTTTGCTAGGGGTCTAAGTTCAGTATAGTTGACTCCAGTTCCTCAAATTAGCAGCTGTAGGTGGCGTGCAACCTTTTCGGGCTTCTCTAACCCAGCCCTGATCGCCCTCTCAGGCTTGTGTTTGGCCAGGAATCTCAACAACTGAATCCAAACCCAAGGCACTGTAAGGTCTGGAAGCACCCAGAGACTCCAATATCCCTTAATTAAGGAATATACCTTAAATTATAGTAGGATCCCTAATATGATTTCAGGTATATACCTTAATTAAGGGATATTGGAGTCCCTGGGCATGAAGCCCAAGCACCGATTTCTAAACCCAGATGACTCCAAAAGGTGCACTTCGTGTCCACCTGCACTGCCCGGCAGCGCGACGAAATCCAGGAAGCCCTCAGCATTGCGATGCAGGCGACAAGCCGGGTCTGTAGGGTATCTTACAGTAAACATATCAGGGCCTACATCATTATAACTTTGTTATAGGAAAGTGATAGGGGAACTGTAAGTGGGCTTGGAGGGGAGTGAGTTTCCAAGAAAATGGTGGATGCTTGGTGGGGATTGGGGTTGTGCTTCGCAAGGCTCTTTTGGTTTTACTTGGCTTTCTCAGGTTTAAATGGCTCTTGCTTGGCTATGTTGTGTTCTCTATAAGCTGTAGAGCTGCGCGGCTGCTGGAGGTGTTTGGGTTGCAGACTGTGTTCAGGTTCGAAGTTGCATTCATTGGAATGTTTGATGTTTGGCTTTTGGGGTTTAGGGTTTAGGGAGGGTTTGGGGTTTAGGGGTCTAGGGGTTTAGGGTTTAAGGGTTCAGGGTTTTAGGAGTTCAGGGGCTTAGGAGCTTTGGCTTTTGCCAGCCGCCTTCACGGCGCGCAGGATGCTGGTCAAGCATTTGCAAAGGCTTGGTGTTTCATGGGAAGGACAGGCAAGCCAACTGACAAGCCTGCTATGTCACAACTTGCGGCAGTTGGGGCATGTGAAGTGCCGGTGGCGGGGATGTTCTTGTGGAGCCACAGAAACCGAATGATTTGCAGGTTAGCAAGGGCCCAGACAGCCTAGGCGCCGGACAGCAGAGCATGCTCGATCGACTGCACGACCGCGCCGCGGCACTGGGTGGCAAGGGCCTGGCCATCGGGTATAAAAGCGCCAAAACGAAAGTTCTGTGGCAGTGCCAACATGGACATACCTGGGATGCAAGGCCGCAAAACGTGCTATATCTCAAGCCATGTTGCCCCGAGTGTGCCAGAAACAGGCAACGGATAAGGGATTCCGTATTAGCTCGCTGAAGCCTCTAGAAAGCCTGTAACCTCTCAAACAACCCCAAAAGATTTCATAAACCCTTGCAGAGCCTATGCAGACATCAGTTTACCTGCAACTACCCGTATAAGTAAGAAGACATCACAGCTACCCTGGCAGGCCTTCCACGATCGCGGCCGGGGCGAGGCAATGATGGAAAAGCTTATAGGATCAGGGACTTAGCAAGTAAGGGTTTAGGTTTTAGGGGGGTTTAGGGTTTAGGGTTTAGGGGGGTTTAGGGGTTTAGGGGTTTAGGGGTTTAGGGCAACCTCCTGCGGGGGGTCGGCATCGTCGCCACAGTCACGAAAGAGTACTTCTGCAGGGAGCTGATGCACTGTAACGGACTGGAAAGCCACCTTATGATTCCTTTTGCGTTCGAAAAGTCGTGGGCACGCGTGAACGGACATCGTGAGATGGTCATCATAACCCTGAGACCCGGTGTTGTCAGGTGGCAACCTGCAGGTTGTGCTTTGGCCAAAACGGCTGAAGAACTTGACTGTGCTGAATGCGTGACTTTGCACCGTCACTTGGTGTGACCTCCCAGTGCTATTCCTGGCACTC
This sequence comes from Symbiodinium sp. CCMP2456, assembly GCA_905221635.1. NCBI lineage: Eukaryota > Dinophyceae > Suessiales > Symbiodiniaceae > Symbiodinium > Symbiodinium sp. CCMP2456. The sequence goes on from CAJNDV010036318.1 coordinate 26,587, forward strand.
GGCATCACATTGCCGTTCTTGGAGGTTCATGGGTAGTTATAAGTAGGGGTATAAGTAGGGTAACTATAGTTATAACCTATATTAGGGGACTTACAACTCCACTTATAACTACCCATGAACCTCCAAGTATGACCCCTTATAGACCCCTGATAGGACCCTTTATAGAACCCCCTTATGGTTCCAAGTTGGGATGCATGGCCGCCATCGACATCGAGGTGACAAACATCAGCGACAGTGTCAATGCTCCTCCCCCGAGGCCGATGCAGAGCTGGATGACTGCGGTGTCGGTCGCGATCGCCATAGTTATAACGGCGTATCACCCCGAATAGGGTACATAGAGCCATCCTGACTAAGGGTGTTTGCAATGGTTTCGGATCTAGGATGTACGGTTTGTGGTTTTAGGGTAGGGTTTAAGGAGTTCTGAAAAGCTTTGGGAATTTTGTGTTTATGATTTAGGGCCTACGGGTTGGTTTTGGAATCTTGGAGAGGGATTCGTAAGGCTTTTTCTGGGGCTTCTAAACAGGGCTTATGGCGTCTCCGCGCGCAATGTAGACTTCTTTGACTACTATGCCGCCTATCTTTCAGGACCCACCATACTGTTGATGGACAAAATCCTGCATGACCTTAAGGACCTTAAACTATGGGAATTATGGTATATTCCTTATAATGGGTAATGCAGGATTTTGTCCATCAACAGTAAGGATAGGGTAGGTGTATTAACTAGGGGGTCTACACGACTGCTCAAGTTTGAGGATTCAGGGTTTGAGCTCAGGGTATCAGTTTTAGGCTTCCGGCTGCTTTTAGTTGTCTGAGCTTAGGATTCATGTGGGAGTTTCCGAAAATAGGGGGACCTAATATAGTACCCTAAATAGTAGGATCCTTATTATATGGACCCCCAAATAAGGTACCCCCTTAATTTTCGGAAACTCCCATGTTAAGGTTTTTGGGCCGTTGGTTTGGACTTAAACCCTAAACCCTAAACCCTAAACCCTAAGCCCTGGATGTGTGGTTTGCCGTCTCCAGCCCAAAGGGGAAAGTCTACAACTGCAGCAGACAGATGGTTTAGGGTTTAGGGTTTAGGGATGCGCACTTAAATCAGAAACGACTCACAAGAGCAGTGGTACTTATGGCCGAAACAGTGATAGTAACTGATAGTAGTTGCAAAAAAGAATCCGACATCCGAAGCTGAGCTATATGGTCTGCTCCCGCCCCAGCAAGGGAAGAAGACTGGGCTGATTTATTCAAGGATTCTTACAAGTAGGAACTTGTGTTCATGTGTTAGATTTGGGTCCTTCAACTGTCGGAAATTCCAATGCCCCACGGACCCGAAAGCCAGAGCCTCCCAACTCCCAGGTAAAGCCCTCAACTCCAAAACACCCCCCAAACTCCCTCAACCCGAACTCCCAAAACCTTAGAATTGCTCACTCCCTAGACCCCAAACCCTAGAACCGCCCAAACCCTAAACCCCAACTCCCAAATGACCGCCGCCAAAGACAGGACGGCCGGGGTGGCAGCAGCAGTTCTAGACAAGCAGATGCCAGAGTCACAGGATTTGGGAGGGCTCTAAGGGGGTTTGGGGCTGTTAGATCTAGACTACTTAAGGTTCGAAATTCAGAAAGGACTGCTTTGCGGGATAGAAAACCGGTGCTGCGTTGAGGGTCCCTTGTTTTCTGAAACCAACCGGTCAACTCAGAAGTTCAGGGGTGTTTATGAGGATAAGGGCTACTGCCGGGGTTCTACAAGGAGTTTGTTTCAGGGTTGTGGCAAGTGGATCTTTCTTTCTTGTGGCGGGGCGGAGAGGGTTGATAGGGTGCTCATTGCGGGGCTTTCCACAGGCTCTAAGCAGGGATGGGGTTCAGGGGTTCCTGTAACGGGGTTTGCGTTACGGGGTTCTACAAGGGTTTAAGTGTTCCGAGCTTTGGGACTTTGGGTGGCTCAATATGCTTGGGCAGTTGGTGAAAATCATCCCTTGTGGTCCCTATCTTTCCAAGTCTAGGACATTTTCAGGTGGCTAGTTACCGTTATAGGCGCCTTTTAGAAGGTCTATGTCCCTTATAGAAGCCTTATAGAAGCCCTATATACCCTAAACTCCCCACCTGTAGCTTCCTTTTTCCAAGAGTATACGCAAGAGCCGTGCGAAACTCTCCGGATTCCAAAGAATTCGAAGTCACAGCTTAGGGGAAGCGTTGGCGGGATGATGCAAACGATTGCTTGCGGCATCCCAAAAAGAGTGCTTGGAGGTTCATGGGTAGTTATAAGTAGGGTCATAAGTAGGGTAACTACAGCTATGACCTATATTAGGGGACTTATACCTCCACTTATAACTACCCATGAACTTCCAAGTAATCCACCACCTCAACTGCCTCAAAGTGCCTCAAACCACCTCAGGGGACCCTGCAAACCCTCAAAGTCCTATTAGGGTTTAGGGCTTAGGGTTTAGGGTCTATATCCATTCATCTACTAAACCCCAAGTCGCGATGGAAAATCCTGAACCCTAAGGCCCTAAACCCTTGGAAACGCAGCCGCTACACCCTTAAAGCCCTAAGCCCTCAGCCCTTCAACCCCCCGGAACCCTCGACTCCAAAATCCAAGCCCGCTTGGAGGTTCATGGGTAGTT
>CAJNDV010036318.1:37291-53446 GCA_905221635.1 Symbiodinium sp. CCMP2456
CATATACATTTACATATACATATATATATGTATATATATATATATATATGTATGTATACATATATATATATATATATATACTTATATATATATATATACATATACATATATATATATATACTTTTATTTCTACAACCTCCAGGACTCTTCTTTCTACTGACTGGTCCCTCAATTCGAGTTTACACGTTGGTGACGGAATCTGGGTTGGGGCTCCCAGGGTTAAGGGATGAGGAAACCAAGCTTTGGAGGGGGGGGAAGTTTGCCTTAGGATCAAAACTGTTTGTGGGGGTTTAGTGTTTAGAGGTTTAGGGTTTAGGGTTTATGGGGGTTTAGGGTCTACTTGGAGGTTCATGGGTAGTTACAAGTAGGGTTGTACGTAGGATAACTAGACTTATAAGCTGCATTAGGGGACTTATGACTCCACTTATAACTACCCATGAATGGGGAAGTGAGCTCACTGGTAAGGTCATAATAATTGCTAGCATTGATACCCAAAATGAGGTATTGCCAACCTCAACCTCACCTACACAGTCCCCTGATCCAAAACGTTGGGGTTGAGAGATAAGGGGCTGTGGATCTGGGGTGGTACTAGTAGCTTTTCTCTGTAAAGAGACGACCGTTCAGTGATTTTGACGTTTAGGGCTTGCGGTTGAGGAACGGTGTGGAAATGTGATAGTTTGTGCTCGTTTTCCATTTCTGTAACAAAGATTGTCAGGGTACAAGAGCCACCGCTAGCACGATCTCATCCCGGGCTTCGACATGCAAGATGTCCTGAATACCACTGTCATTAGATGCCAATGGACAGAGAAGATGGGGTCTTATCCCTGCCTGCTGTGAGTTGCCTGGTTCGGGGTGCTCGACCTGCCTTTTAAATCCGTGATCTGACCTTTGGACCCAGTGCTCTGGGCTTCTGTGCTGGGGGCATGTATACTTGGAGGTTCATGGGTACTTCTAAGTGGAGTTATAAGTCCCCTAATATAGGTTATAACTATAGTTACCCTACTTATACCCTGCTTATAACTACCCCTGAACCTTCTCACTGGGTATATTTCACAAGACCCCAAACCCTTGAGCCCTCAACCCTAAGCGATCGTAGAACCCTAAACCCTAAATCCTATCCTCGCTCTATCTCCAGGGGTATACTTAGAAAAAGTAGCTACCTTACTTACTCAGTCTCTGGATCCTCTAAGTAGCCACCCTACCCTCAGCCCTAACCCCTAAAACCTAATCCCTGAACCCTAAACCCTCAACCCCTAAACCCCTAAACCCTCATCCCTAAACCCTCCCCTAAGACCTAAACCCCGGTAGTCACAGGGCCCATGCCTCCGCCACCCGGCTTCGGCGGTCCGCCGATGCCGCCACCTGGCGCTCCACCTCCGCCAGGCTCAAGAATTGCGTTTTTAGGGTTTAGGGGTTTAGGGTTTAGGGTGTATTTTTTGTCACGAAAGCCAGCCTTCGGGCTAGCGGAGTTTCTTATCAACCGAAGGTTGCAACAAGGGGTGTGGGGAAAGGTCCCCCAAAATACTACCAAACGGTGCCGGTTTCCCGAGCTAGACTGCACCTGGAGCTGCATTTTCCCGCCTGACGAGACCCTCTCCTTTTGGGTGTACGACTTCATATATAGTAATCGTATCTCCTGGTAGAGCCATCAAATTAGTTAGGCGAAAATATCCTGCAGACACTATATAGCACTCGTTAAGACCCTTCTGTCAGGTGATGCTGCTTAGGCCCGAAACACTGAAACCCTAAGCTTAAGACTTCAAACCCATTGTTTGGGAGTGTTTTCAACCCCCAACTCCCGTGAAGGAAGAGAGTTTGCAAAAGGATCCGTACTTGGAGGTTCATGGGTAGTTATAAGTAGGGTTATAAGTAGGGTAACTGTAGTTATAACCTAGATTAGGGGACTTACAACTCCACTTAATAACTACCCATGAACCTCCAAGTAGGGTTTAGGCTTTGGGATCCAGAGCTGTTTCCAGCGCCGCATTGCTGGCACCTCCTCGAGGTGCTGAGCAGCGAAGGGATGCCAAGCGACGTGCAGGTGATGCCAGCCGCTCCGGCTGCTGACACACCGCCAAGCTGTCTGGTAGTAGGGAATGGAGGAATGGATTCCTATGATAGTCCCTTAAGGTCCCTTATAGTAGTCCCTATAACCCATTCCCCCATTCCCTACTAAGCACCAGACCGCAAGGGGCGCTGAAGGCCGCGGAGCTCTTTCGTATGACGGCTGGGACGTGGCTGCTCTCCTTTCAGAATGAAAAACAGAATTCGCTACGTTTGCGAATGCGAGCAACTGCTTGCCGCCTGCTCATCGAACAAAGGTGCAAGCACGCGGCTCCTCATCGATGAGGGACGCTTTGTCTTCTGCTTCCGGCTCTACGCCGTGAAACTAATGGCACAGTGATGACAGACCCGGGATGACAACGGAGCACCGCACTATAGAAGCCCTCAACGCCCTTGATGTGAGTTCAACGTTTTCAAGAGGTTGGCATCCAGTGCCTTGTGCGCCATGGGCTCACGGACAAGATCCTGCATTGCCAAGAATAGGGCCATCCAGACCAGAAGTGCCGATCGCTTAAGGCCCTGAGAGTAAAACAGAAGCTGGAGGAGATACTATAGAGGCCTAAGCAATTACCTATACTATCTTGGTGGTGGTTCCTTATTATAATCAAAGTATAGTGGGCCCCAAGACCCTATTCTGATTTATAAGGCCCCTATATTACCAAGATGAGCTATTATTTCAAAGTAACTATATCTATACTTTAAGATACATTGGAGTTATTTGGTGGAGAATCAGGCACGATTCCAATTTCAGCCCTGTCTTCACCAGTTTCGCTGGTAATGTAGGGGCCTAAATAATTACCAATACTATTTGGGGGTTCCTTATTATAATTCTAGTACGATGGCCCCAAAACACTATTGTAATTATTCAGGCCCCCATGTTAAGGCACCTGGATTGCGGTGAAGCTCGCGTGCAAACCCCAACGACCCCCCAGCCTGAAGTGCCAAAGCCCAGCTCACAGATTTGCCCAAGCGATGTCCGCAGTGGGGAAGTTCCTTCGAAACTTGATAATTAACCAGGTGCCCTACTTGGAGGTTCATCGGTAGTTATAAGTGGAGTTATAAGTCCCCCAATGTAGGCTATAACTATAGTTAGCCTACTTATACCTACCAAGGAACCTCCAAGTAACTGGGTTCATGTACGGAGCATTTTATCTAAACTTGCTACTCACACGTCCGTAGGCAGGGCAACACGCGAAGGCATTTTACACGGAAACCATGCGATCCAATAGCTACCATTCCCCCTAAGCCAAAAGCGCAAACCGAAGCCCTAAGCCCCGCACCCTGGAACGATTCGAAGGTCAAAACGAACACGGGAGCGTTATTTGGGGGTTTCCGAAAATAGGGGGTACCTTATTTGGGGGTCCTTATAATATGGTTCTTATTATTTAGGGTATTATATTAGGGTCCCCTATTTTCGGAAACCCCCATTTGCTCCCAAAATCGCCCCGAAAGACGTGCGGCTCATCTTGAGAAGTCGGCCTACCCAGGGACTCCAATATCCCTTAATTAAGGAATATACCTCAAATCATATTAGGGATCCTACTATAATTTAAGGTATATTCCTTAATTAAGGGATATTGGAGTCTGTGGGTACCCGGCGGGTGCGATCGGCAGGGGACTGCGCAAGTAATGCGACTGCACCAAATGTTCACCGCACCTCGCGGCTAGGGTAGCCCGATCCTTTTGCCCTGAACGTAAGAGCCCCATAGTGTTATGAAACCCCTGTTCAAACCGTATGACATGTAAGATCCGTGCAAAGGACGCAATGACAAGCATAGACAATCTTAAGCAATAAGTTCTAAGCCTCCAGCCCTAAGTAGCAAACTTAAAACCCGGTCGAGCCGAAATACAACCGTTGCAGAACCTGTGCAGGAAAGAAGGAGCTATTGTGTCCAACCCTCTATAGTAGGATCTCGCATGCTAGAGGCCAGCATCGAAGAGACTTCGTTTTCTGAAAATCTCAACCCTCCTAAACCCTAATCCCTCAACCCTAAACCCTAAAACCTAGGAAAACCGAAAATACCTGGACCAGGCGCGCCCCCTGTGCCTGCAGAGAAGAAGCGCTCCAGGAGCAGGCGAAGCCAAAGTTGTCTGAAGAAGTGATCCGGATTACGCCTTAGGGGTTTTAGGGGCTTCAGGGTTTAAGGTTTAGGGGTTTTAGGGTTTAGGGGTTTAGGGTTTAGGGGATTAGGGGTGGGCTTTAGGGGTTCAGGGTTTTAGGGCTTAGAGTTTAGGGGTTTTAGCGTTTGGGGGTTTAGGGCTTTGGGTTTAGGGGCTTAGGGCTTAGAGGTTTTAGTGGTGTTAGTTTTAGGGTTTAGGGTTTTACGAGTCGCTCATGTTCTGTTGAGTTTTCGACTGCTTCTTGCGGCTACTTCTTGAACCATGTTTGGGCTTAGAAGTGCTTCGAATGAAACTATGGATCCCTTGTTTAAGGTTTTGTAGGGTATGAAAGGGGCTGGTAAGACATTTTATAGAGAGGTCGAAAGACGTTGTTTAAGGCAAGGGCTGTTTTTTCACCAGGTGTCCCGGACTTATGGGGGCTTACTACGTTCAACTAGATCGGGCCCTACGTCAATTTCAAAGAGCTGGAGCAGCTGCTGCTGCTACGACTACTACGACGACGACTAACGAGTCGCATCACTTTTGTTCTCATGTAAGAACTGGGAACGTGATTGTGATCCTTCTCAGAAAACAGCCATGTTGTTATTCACTTCTCGCCCTGGTTATTGGAAGCAAGTAGCGAGCGGACCGACCGTCGTATTACCTGTGACGGTGGTCGGGCTTACGGAGAGGGACGCTAGAATCACAGGCAGTCCCAACATTCCCAACTTAGCGACCGACTTGCACAATCCCGTGAAGGAGCGTAGCCCGCAGAACATAAACCCTCAAGGCCAAACGCAAACCGGGCTTCCGACAAAGGTAGCTATGTAGAAGCCTCGTGAATGCCCTTGCTTACTATCAGTGACTTCGATCCTCCAGATTGCGAAAGAGCCAAAAAATCAAAATCCTGCGACTGAATCACAAGACTGGTGAACAAACAAGGCCATGTTTCAAGACAAGCAGGAGGATCTGTACATAATATATAGGGACCTTCATAATTAGAATAGGGTTTGGGGGTTCCTTATTCTACTATAATGGTTATAAGGAACTCCCAAAACCGTGTTCTAATTATTGAGGCCCCTATATTAGACAAGCTGACGGTCCCTAAACGTTCGAATACCCTCAACCCCATGTGCTAAACCCCTGCGTGCACAATCGAAACCCTCCAGGAGGAGAGCGCGACGCAAGGCAGCGAACTGTCAGAGCGCTGGCTCTAATACAGGGATTGAGTAATTAGACTGCGTAGCTTCTATAATGTACATATCACAGAGAACCCTACGGGAATAACAGGGGTTGTAGGGTTTCTATGCTCTAATCATATGAGAGTGCTACTACTGTTTGATCAAGCCTATTCATTACCTGCTTGCGGTACGATGTTCGCGTCGTGTTGAGAACTTCAGCCCCAGATAGCGAATTCCCATGCGAAACCCCACCTAGTGTTAGAGGGCTGCGTTGTTGGGAGAGACTCTAGGGACAGCCCCAAACCACCAAGCACCAGACTTGGGTTGCGAGGTTCTGATTTTCAGTTTTAGGCTTTCCCCGCGAGAAAGGGCAGTGGATCGGGTTTGTGGCATAGGCATTTGGGAGCTGAATCGTTCGGGCGAAGACTAATCTACAAATAAGTTATCGAGTTGTTGAAGCACCGCTTATCTCGTAGAGATAGATGAAACGGGCTAATCTTCGAGCAGGACAACAGGAAGGCCCTTCAAATTGCGGATTCCAGACAACGATCTTTGACGAAAGCAGTTCGGCGTCTTGTATCTTCGGTAGGTATCTAGGACCTGCAGCAGAACTTTTCTCCAATCCTATGCACGAAAGCCAGCAGCTCGTTGGAATTTTGCCACAGCTAAGGGAATCCCTGACTTGGAGTTTCGGGTACTTCTAGCTGAACCGAGACTGCACCTATAGCAAGTACCGGCCACCCACTTAGGTAAGACTGGGTAATAAGTAGAGATCTCAGCAACTTACCACCATAAACCCTGATTATCAATCCCATATAGATCTTCCTTAGAACTCGTACTAAGAGCCTTAGAAACCCTTTACTGAGAACCCCCAATCTTTGGGTCCGAGCTGACATGGCGTAAGATTGGCCTTGGCACCTGCGCCTCGAAAGCCTGAAACCCCGCAAAGTGGAGTCTGCGGCTTGAAACGGGTCCACTGGGAGCTACCCGGGTAGTTGTAACTGGAGTTATGAGTCCCTTGATTTTGGTTAGATCAGCTATGTCTATGGTTACCCTACTTATAACTACCCATAACAACAGGGGAACCTTTGTCAGGATTTAAGGTTCCTTCCTTAATCAAGAGGGTTTTGGGGTCCTTGCTTAATCAAGAGGGTTTTGGGGTCTTGGTAGGAGCCTGCACTTTGACAGAAGCCACCAGTGGCCGGCAGGAGAAAGGGCGGCAGAAAGAGGACATCGATCCTGCCTCGACCTGAAAGGAAGAATTAGACAGCTTAGTCACAGGGGTGCGTCTGTTGATGATATAAATCCCGCATTACCTTAAGGGCCCCAAACTATGGGAATTATGATATATCCCTGATTATGGGTGATGCAGGATGTATATCATCAACCGTATATCAGGGTTAGACGAGGTGTGCCACAGACTTACAGAGGGTTTGACAAGTGCTCTGGGTTCCTCAGAGAGCCCACCACCTTGAATTGAATGCGGCTATTCTTGCAATCAAATAAGAACCCCCGCGCTCCTTAGAGTCGTCGCTGAGGGGTATTGAGCTTTTTGGGGGAGATTTTAGGGCGTCGAGGATTCAGGTCAGGTGTTGCAGCTCTGTGCTTTGGGACTGAGCGCGCAGGGCGTCTAGACAAAGTTGATGGATCCAATTCTGAGGTTTCAGGCTTCGGATGCTGGGTGTGGGCATACATATGACGCAGGCAGCACTCAATGGCTTGCAGTGTCTCGGTACTACAGGTTCCAGCTGCTTTCAATTCAGAGCCTAAAGCCATGGGGTCTTCCATGAAAACGGTTGCCTCCAGCCAAACTCCTAGATTTAGGGGTTCTTGTGAACCCATTTATTCGAGCTGAAACGCAGAGATGTTCAAAGGCTCGTGTGTGGCGTTCGCTTGGGCAGGGAGCCAGCAGTCCGGTCAAGTGAGCTATATACCTGCCGCGAAGCAGGTGCAAAATCCAGATAACTAAGAGAGTTGATATGTGGGTTCTATTGGGGAAGGGGGGGCGCCTTCCTACATAGCATGAGTGTGTTCGAACTGGGTGGTCTCGACATTTTGCAACATCTGAGGCAACCCGGAGGTATGATGAGCGCATCATGCGATAAAGTGTGCTTCGTCTTGTGGTGAGGACAGCACCGGTGAGACTACTTCTTATAGTGTATATTTGTGTGTATATGTATATAAAAACTTGTCTAGATAACCAGTTATGCAGACCCCAAGTAAACGAAAACACAATATTGCAGTTACAAGACTACACGTACCCTGAAAGCAAAATACAAAGCAGAGGAACGAAAAGCCCGCAAGCCAATGCCTCGTGTTCGTGCATGGCCTTATGCACACCAAAATTCTAAAATTATCCCATACACCAGACCAGAGCCAGACTATACACAACCGCAGCGAAAACGTCTGCAAGACGACAGGAAGCCCTGTACTCTAAGAACCCTCGTCCCTACCCGCAATCGCAGGGGCACATAGCTCATCGGGAGAGGTTTTTCAAATTCAGACAACAATTGCAATTCTGGTCTGTGTAGGGAGTACCTGGACTGTGGGATAAGATGTCTCCAACACTTAGAGCTTCCAGATGCGATCTTAGAATCACAAAGGCGTGCTGGAACATTCACAGTAAGATGTAGGTGCATATGCTGCCACGGCTGCGTATCTTTCTTCACTTCATGAATTTATACATGGATATGTGTGCGTGGGCATGTGCAAATATTTCCTTTTTGCAGGTGCATATGCAAGTACACATGTGTGCCCAATTCAAAATGTGAACATTGCGGAAAGCTATGCATCCATAACGAATGTCGCTCTACATGTGTTCTTATCCAAGCAACGAGTTTTACATCCATGTGTTGCATCTGCACCATCAGTCACGAGGTCCCCTGCGGTCTCACGGGTCTTCCTTCCAGCCCACTTAGAGGTTCATGGGTTTTTATAAGTAGGGTTATAAGTAGGATAACTATACTTGTAACCTAAATTAGGGGACTTATAACTTCACTTATAACTATAGTATAACCCTACTTGTAACTACCCATGAACCTCCAAGCAACCCAAGCTTCACTTAAGCTCAGGCTAGTGCCATGGCGGAGGCGTCAAATCTGAGCGCGCATGCGTTTCGTATCGTAGTAGCAGGTTTAGGGTTTAGGGGTTTAGGGGTTTGGGGGTTTAGGGGTATCGTAGTAGCAGCTTTAATAGCGGGGAGGGATATTATTTCCGATTACTAGGGGTACCTGGTCCTTATAATAGGGATCCTACTATTTAGGGTACTATATTAGGGTCCCCTATTTTCGGGAACCCGCATATTAAGTAGTCTTGAGCAGAAGGCCGTGTTGACGATTAGTAGTGGGGAGGATGGAGGCTTCATGTGGGAGTTTCCGAAAATAGGGGACCCTAATATAGTACCCTAAATAATAGGATCCTTATTATAAGGACCCCAAAATAAGGTACCCCTAATTTTCGGAAACTCCCATGTACTTACCGAATAACGAAGATTGGAGGCGTTTTTTTGCGGCTGCATGGTTCCAAGCTTTGTTCCAATTTCGGGTTTTCGGGATATGCATTACTGTCTATAGCTCTTGACCTTGCGGTATTCCAAGCTTACCTAGAACTCCCCCTATAATCCCAGAAAATCCCTTTCAAAAGCATCCATTACTCCGCTCTTAAGGAATATGCAAGACGCCCCTTTACGATGACGATCATGTACCTGACGCTGTATCTGTGCATGCAGTATGCAAGACGATCATGTATGTCATGTTAGCATCTTGTTTGCTTGTGGCAAGTACAGTAGATGCCCTTCGTGGCAACGGACCGTCACGAGGAATACTTAACAATGCAAATCCTGCCAACGCATAGCTTCAATTCAGGTCGCAACAGCAACAACCAGCCCCTCAACCCTGAAAACCGCATGAGTAACCAATGCCTTGGCGATGAAGATAAAATCGAAATGATGTCTTGGTTCTCTTACAGGGTTTTACAGAACAGGGCCACGCAAACACTTTCCAAGAACCGTACAAAGGTCCTAGACCCGAAACCAGCGTTGCCAGGTCACCAACGACCCTGAGGTGCAGCGCCTCGTCTACGAGGGCGAAGCGTTGATAAAGGAGGGCAAGGCAGGGTCGCTCTGGGAAGGCATTAGGGTTTATAGGATTTAGAGGGTTTAGGTTTTAAGGTTTAGGTTTTGAGGCTCGGAGTTTAGGGTTTAAGGTTTAGGATTTAAAGTATAGCCTTCTATGGCGGCTCTAACATTGGGTTTTCGGTGGTAAAAGGTTTCTATAACGGCTGTAGATTGGTGCTATCGGTGGAGTGAGGTGCGTGTTTGACGACGACATCGGGAAGCTTGAACAGGCGGTACATCCATCATTGCCGGCTACGGATGGCTGTGAAACTGCCAACCTTCGTAGATGGCCCATTGACGTTCCGCCGGTGAATGCATACTTGGAGGTTCATGGGTAGTTATAAATGGGGTTGTAAGTAGGGTGGCTACAGTTATAACCTATGTTACGGGACATATAACTCCACTTATCACTACCCATGAACCTCCAAGTGTATTTCATGTTTGCAGAAACTCGGCGTTTGGATGCGTGATCAGCAAGGCAGACGCCTGCTCTGTGCTGCTGGTCCAATTCAAGCCGGAGAGCCCGCTGCTGTCCCGCTTGAAGATGCACATGGCAGAACTGGCACTCGCAAGCTACTATAGGGGCCTAACTAATTACCTACACTATTTTGGGGGCTGCTTATTAAAATTATAATATGAAGGACCCCCAACCCCGTTTCGATTATTATGGCCCCTATATTACATGTGTCGCCGGTCATGGTGAAACATTGAGCAAGATCACAGCGCAGCCTCACTCAGGCTGGGAATTGCCTGGCATTGGCAAGCACAGAGCTTAGGCCTTAGAGCATCTTGCCTTAGAAAGGTTCTATAGCTGTTATAGATGGGTGAAAAATGCGTGGAAGGGGTTCTTATATGAATGGCTGAGTTTCTCTGATTTCCAACAGGGGTTTACGGCGGCTACAAGAGTCTACATTGGCTCATATCGTTTGCCTGCACATTTGTATCTTGGTGGCAGTGTCACAAGGCATGTCAACAGGTCTGGCCGAACATGGTGTGGTGGTTGAATCGTGCTTTTGATGTGTAGGGATGCTGGTGAGTCCATCTTTCGGTAGCGCAAGGCTACATCATACCCTAAACCCTAAACCCTAAACCCGAAACCCTAAACCCTAAACCTGATTTCATCACCAGGAATACGCCTTCCATCAACCTCCGGATCTGACTTGGCGCCTAGTATAAGGGCCTAAATGGTTACCCATACTATTTGGGAGGGTTCCTTATTATACTTACAGTATAATATACCCAAAAACCCTAATTTAATCATTAGGCCCCCTAAGACGGAAGCCTGAAGTTCATGTCTCGTGGCTTCTTCATACAGTTATGCTAGATGTACCCCGAAACCCATCCTATTCGGCTCTAGGGGCTGTATGTCAATGTGGGGGATTCCGAAAATAGGGGACCCTAATATAGACCCTAAATAGTAGGATCCTTATTATAAGGACCCCAAACTAAGGTACCCCTTATTTTCGGAAGCTCCCATGTAGAGCTAAACCCTGAACCTGTCAACGGCGGTCCTACGCGGGGTCTGGATACAGTTGATGATATAAATCCTGCATTACCTTAAGGACCCTAAACTATGGGAGTTATGGTAGATTCCTTACTATGGGTAATGCAGGATTTATATCATCAACCGTATCATTGGGTTTCGAGAATCCGGGGTTGAAGGTCCTGAGTTAATGCAAGGCTCTTAACAAGTAGACTACTTGGAGGTTCATGGGTAGTTATAAGTAGGGTTGTTAGTAGTGCAGCAATAGTTGTAACCTATATGAGACTTATAACTCCACTTATAAGTACCCTTGAACCTCCAAGTAGGCCTTGGGAGTAACATATACTTGCCATGTTACGTGTGCTGATAAAAGGAACACGGAGTAATGAGCTTCGTAGTTATCCAGGCTTCTATGTTATGGCTTCCCAATGGCTTCCCAAAGGTTCACGAATCCCTTACGCAGGTTTAGGGTTTAGGGCCAAGTTAGAGCGCTGGGCTGTCGGGGCTCCTCGATTCGGGTAGAAGCATCCAAGGGCCGGCCAGTCACGCCTGTAAGGGCTCTCGAAGACTGCCTTGAAGGTTCATCGGTAGTTATAAGGATCCTTTGAGGGATCTATAAGAGGGTTCTATAAGGGGTCCTACAAGGGGCCTATAAGGGGTCATACTTGGAGGTTCATGGGTAGTTTTCAGTGGAGTTATAAGTCCCCTAATATAGGTTATAAGTATAGTTACCCTACTTATAACCCTATTTGTAACTACCCATGAACCTCCAAGTACTGATCCGGTGAGTATGCTAAAACGTCAGAGTAAGGATCCCTTAGTATAAAAACCTTGATTCAGGGAGCTAGTCAAGGTACGCTATAGTGGGAATCCTGGTTATGAGAAGCTTGAGGAAGGGATAATGGGGTCCTGGTGTGCGTGTGCATGTTTCTAAGGACTTTAGGAGGGACCCCTAATAGGGACCCTTAATCCCATTACCTTAAACAACCATTGTAAAGTCCTTATATACCCCTTATATAGCCAGGTAGTCTCCATATTAACCCTAATAACCTATATGGGTCCCTATTAAGGGTCCCTCCTAAAGCCCTTAGAATGTTTTCTTGTCAGAGACTCTCGGACCCATCTCGTGTGCATGTTTCTTGTCAGAGAGTCTCGGACCCATCTCCAGTCTAAGTCGTTTTCCGTCTACCTGTCCTGTGGGACAGATCTTCGACTTCATAACCAACATTGTTTAAACGAGTCGCCATTTGACGTTTTAACGAGAGCCCACATGTCCACCTTGTGTATTTTCCCGTCGTTTGTGGTTGTGTCTGTGGCGATGATATGCGCACTCTCAGTTTCTCCATCCGAAAAGACCCAAAACGTGGGCTTCTTGGAGCAGGAGCTGTGCCAACAAGGCGACCGAGCTCGTGCCTATGCTCCCGGCTCAGTCGAAGCAAATGCTAGCAGCTCACCATCATGCCGGTAACAGTAATTCTGCCAAAACAAGTTCACATCGGTACCAGTGTGCTGCAATGCCTGGAGGAAGGACCGCAAAGCCAATCAAGCTAAGTACTTGATCATGTGTTTTTACCCGGGAAGTTGTGCGTGTCGAGTGTGCGGAGGCATTGCCGAATGTGTACGTTCGTGGCAATCGTTGTGATTATTTCGAGGGCTCCAAAACAAGGACCTGAAATCCCAAGCCCGTTCAAGCTTGTCGAAGCACTCCTAAACCCTAAACCGACTTAGTCTGCAACCGGTAATTCAGTATACTTTGGGATCCCTCCGAGAAACAGAAGTTCCATTCTGGTTTGTAAGGCCTTGTATTGACAGACTGCAGAAGCCGTAGAAGACACAACGAAAGACATTCCGAAAAAATGCCTTTTCGAAGGCGCTTGCTCCGCAGGATCTCGGTTGATGAAACATATTCTTTATGTTTGTGGAGATTGAACACTGTCGTGATAGCCAGGGGAAGGCATTGCAGATGAACGGTTTGGCTTGGCTGCCGATGCCTGGCGCATGTGAGGCAATGCCGGAGTACACCCAAAAGCACAAGTGGGAAATGGGAGAAGTTGCTCTTTGGGTGCGGTCAAGAAAGAGCCCTTCTATGACGATTTGTCGGGCACAGAAATGAGGTGCCTTCAATGCCAAGCCGAAGGTACCGATCGATGGACGAAATGCGGAACGAAAGAACCGAAAAAAACGCAGAATGTCGCGTCCTTCCAGCACAACGGAAGCAACAATTTTCACCCGAGGCCAGGCGCCCATGAGGCTCGATGATAGACCTCGTTCTATCTCTTATAGGCCCTATGTTACGCTTGCAGTTTTGAGGGAGTCGCAGGCATTGTGCAAAAAGATCCAAAATGAATACTTGGAGGATGAGGGAACTTAGCAAGCAAGGTTGTAAGTAATTTAGTAATTGCGATTGTAGGCAAGTACGTTTATAGCTACCTTACTGATATCACCCTTTTGACAACCCCCCGCCCCCTCCATCGTTGTCAAGACCGGAAGGTATTCATGGAAATTAATACCCCTTAATTAAGGAATATACCTTACATCCTAACATTAAGGCCCCTATAATTTAAGGTATATTCCTTAATTATGGGATAATTGGAGGTATATTCCTTAATTATGGGATAATTTAAGGTATATTCCTTTATGGGATAATTTAAGGTATATTCCTTAGTTAAGGGATAATTTAAGGTATATTCCTTTATGGGATAGTTTAAGGTATATTCCTTAGTTAAGGGATAATTTTAGGTATGTTCCTTAATTGAGGGATATTAGGTTCTCTGGGTAACCAGGCGCGCTTCATCAAGCTCCTGCATGCTACTGACGGTCTAAGCCTCGAGCCCTAAAGCATGGGATCAGGGTTTAGGGCTTAGGGAGTATAAATCCAGCGCATTCTCCCTCAAACCACATGGTCTTGAAACCTCTAAACCCTAAACCCTAAACCTCGTCAGGGTCCGTAGACCCTGATATTATCCCTTGAATTCCTTGTTATTGTTATAATAGAATATCCCCCCAAAGCCCTATTCTTGTCATTCCCCCTAAGGCCCCCACATTCTTGTTATAGTTATAATATAATTTTCCCACCAAAACCCTATTCTAGTTATGCCCCACATTTGACCCCGACCCTCCGAATGCCCGCATGTCCCAAGGACAAGTTCTATGCGGGCCTGCAGTGCCTGTGGCATGTTGGTAAAGGGATCTAGAAGGGCTTCTCTAGGGCTAGCTTCCTTAAAAAAGGATCTATAAGGGCTTCTTTAGGGCTTCCTTTTAATAGGGGCTTCTCTAGGGGTTCCTTCAAAGGGATCCATAAGGGCTTCTCTAGGGGTTCCTTAAAAAGGGATCTATAAGGGAGAACTGAAAGGGTAGTTCTCAAAATTAAGGTCCCTTTCTAGGGTCCCCAATGTAGTACGGCATCCTTATCAACAGCATCCTAAAAAGAGCCAAACTTAGAAAAGCTCCCCTGGTTCTCTCAAGTTTGAAGGAATTCTTTGGCCTTCGGGCTTCTAGGGTTTAGGGTTTAGGGCTTCTTGTTGGAGTCCGGCTTGGGGTTTTTGGGGCTTTGGGGTTTCAACGGTGAATCTGAACATCGAAGCCATAAATACCTGAACCGAACCTAACCCCCCGACATATGACCAAGTCTAATATGGTCTGGTCGTAATACTTCCTTAAACCCCGTCCTTTCTAGTTGAACTGGAGCCTATGATCACCCTTTCCCTTTTCTTAGCGTTGAGACCCTTAAATAAAACAGTTCAAATCCGACCAAACTGGGGTTTAGGGTTTAGGGATTAGGGCTTAGTAGGGTTTGCGGTTTAGGGATTAGGGCTTAGGTGGGTTTAAGGTTTAGGGATTAGGGCTTAGCAGGGTTTGGGGTTTCTTAGTAGGGTTTCGGGTTTAGGGATTAGGGCTAGGTAGGGTTTGGGGTTTAAAAATTAGGGCTTAGTAGGGTTTTGGGTTTGGGCCTACATTAGAAACCTATCCTTAGCGTTTACACAGGACCAGCCGGGTGACCGGATCCACATCATGGAGCCTGCAAAAACAGATTCTACCGTTTGTATATTGGCCTGGACAATTCGAGTAGGGCTTCGTGGTGCTTTTCTAGTATGAACATTAAGGAACTTGTGGGTACATTCCTACTAGTTACTCTTCACTTAGGCATACTGTATGGGATGGGGTGGAGTCCGGATCAAGCTTCATGGTCAGGATGCAGAGTGCAAGCTGTCCGGCGTCAGACAAGGGTTGCTTCTTCGTACAAGACGACGCAGAAGATGACAGGAAAAAAGTTGGCGCACGCCTACCCTCGTTCTCAGGGCGCTCACCACGGACAGCGAAGACGTGGAAGTTCAAGCTTCGAAGGAAGCCCTCGCAGCCGTTGGACCTCCGTGCCTTCATGTCGTTGGCTTTGGTCCAACTGTCCAGGCCGCAAGCAGCGAGGGCTTCCGCTTGGCCACACGTCGTCTCGCCCTCCGCGAGACGTGTGTGTCGATATGTTGGCATGTTCTGTTTTGACACTCTCCTCGGCGCAGAAGGCATTCACTGCTGGTCTAGGATTTTCGGTGAAGGTGTCCATGCGCATGCTTACACTGCAGGCTCCCATGGCATTATTTTAAAGCCCTCACCCCTAAGGCCCTAAACCCCTAAACCCTATGCCCGTAAACCTTAAGCTCACGACTCCGTCGCCAGGTATCTGCTGAAAGTGATGCCTGCTTTGGGCCAGGGCCCCAAAGGGTAACCAGACGATAGTAGGGGCTCAGCGCTTAGTTTATGAGGGGTGTATACGTATATGTATCAGTCGGGTTCTATCTCGTTCTAAGAAGGGTTCTAGAATCGTCTTGAGGGTTTGATCTGGGATTTATCAAGCCGCAAAGCCTAGCGCAGAGAGACCCCTATACCCTTGAGTTGAGAAGGATCCCTCAAACTATCGAGCGTCTCTGAGCGTGTTTGAGGATTATTCCTTGACTTCGATGCAGAAGTAGCAGGCGTCCCCATCATGCTGGATGAAATGAAGCTCTCCACCCAATACACCGTGAACCCCTTACAAAAATCCCAAAACATCTCCTTGAATCCCTATAACGATCCGGCAGCCAAGACTGACCCAAGACCCTACTATACTGCGCCGGTCCGAAAGTTCGTCGCACTCTATGTTGTTCATTTACAACGAACCTATCCACACCCCCTTTCCCCCCTAGACTCCTCCACAAGTCCTCCGCCCTGAACAATTATAA